>CM042146.1:1862683-1892683 GCA_023376005.1 Doryteuthis pealeii | reverse complement strand
AATTAAGGTCTTAGTGCCACAGCCTGTGCAAAGGGGCTTTGGCGAAAATCCAAAGAGTGTCTCTATCATCGTCCGGAATAAATAGTTTTCGGCGTATTTGTCACTGAGTCTATAGAACATCTGCGGCAAACAAGACATCTCTTTCCCCTGACTGGGATATACAAGCAGGGTTTGGTGACCGCTTGTGAATTCCCTATAACTTTGTCATTCTTCCATGAATTTTTGGAAGAAGACGGCCCAACCGGCACAGGGTGAATGCCATCACAGGAAAACATATTAATTTTTGTCCTAATTTACTATTATCGTTGATCTTATCTCACTTATTCAGGAAAATACATCTGTAAGATTCAGTTGGATACATCAGCAATTATCTTTAGTTCATTGGGGGATTTAGGTGTATTTCCCATCATACCCCTCGCTAACGTGAACCGATTGAGATTTATTACGCCTGTCTCCCAATGGTGCAATAGAAAGATGCAGTAAAAGTAAAGTCGTCGGGGTGGCCTAAAGTCGGTATCAGCCTATGAGCAAGGGAGTATATCCCCTTTTCACTAGCGCTAGACAAAGGAGATCATTTTAACGTCTGAGTTGGAGCACCACGCTTAACATCAGCTCCTTACATTACCGCATAGACCCCTGTGCTACTCATACACTGAGTTGACGAGGGCCGGTATCGAATTAGGAACCTTGTGATTTCTAGCCGAAAGCTCTACCGACTGAGCTAAGCCGGCCCTACACATGCATAATTATGAAATATACACATACAACATTTGGTATTGCTTTGTATTTTAACCTGAAACACGTCAGTAAAAGTGATAGATATTTTTTAATAGTTTATAATTATCAGCTAAGATGGTGTATTATGCAAATACGTGTTTGCACAACATTAACAGGAAATAAATTAGCCGTTCCGCTTTGATGTATTTATCTTTACAATACTCAGTTTTTTATTGTCCGATTTTTCATTTTTCATTTTCTTTTCGTCAATATAAATATACACTTGTTTCTGTTACAGAAGATTCCGATATAATCTCCGATAAAGGTGACATCTATTTGTATATTTGTTAGACGTTAATATTCTGTCTATATTCAAGCATTTCACACTGTCATTCAATAAGTAAAGCGATTTTTTCAAAAAGGAAATATAGTAAAGTAAATGTGGCGGATTGTCTATACCAGCCTGACAGCGAGGAAGTCTATACTCTTTTCACAGGACCTAGACCAGGGAGATCCTTTTTGCATCCGAGGTGGGTCATCACACCTACCATCAGTTCTCCTTTTTCAGCACAGTTTCAAGCCGTGCTACTCAGGCTTCGAGTTGGTGAGTTGTCGGTATCGAACCCGTAATCTTTTGGTTCTAAGGCACATACTCTAACGACTGAGCTAAACCGGCCCCTTAATAGTAAAGAAGTTAATCCTAATATATATGATTCTCCCCGTAATTGAAAATACATTACTCTTTTTGTTAGTTTTGTCACTCTTCTTTGTAGAATAGGTAAGTGAAATATATATATATATATATATATATATATATATATATATATATATATATAGCGTTAGCTGATGGAATTTCACTAGAGTCCGAGTGACAGCAAGTCTTGTCGGGTCTTCAAGACTCTTCTGGCCAATTGTAGCAATGCAGTGGTTTGGATGGTCTCAATTCTTCCTCTGAATTCCAGTTCCTCCAGTCTTTTTTCCAAGCTTTTTGGGACCGTTCCACGTGCACCATTTACAATTGTTATGTTGACCCTCATATGCCACAGCATTTTTCAATTCTCTGGCAAGGTCTAGGTATTTGTCTATCTTTTTATTTTCTTTCCTCTTCACCCTATGAGCTCCTGAAACTGCAAAATCTAACAGTTGACAAGTTCTTTTTTTATCAATACTAGGTCTGGTCTCCGGGCTGGAATAAGGTGATCCGTTTTTATCTCGAAGTCACAGAGAATTTTATGCGTTTCATGCTCAAGAACAGATTCTGGTTTATGCGTATATCATTTTCTTGTATGGTAAAAATCTTCTTTTTTTGCATAATTCCCAATGGATTATCTTCCTAACCCAGTCGGGCCTAGCTTTGTATTTCCGTTGTGCTAGTTTGTTACATTCGCTTAATACATGGTTTATGGTCTCATCTTTGTCACTGCACACTTTACATTTACTGTTTTGTTGTGTCTTCTCAATTTTTTTAATGTGCTAGTCCTTCTTGAACATTTCCCCTTTTAACTATCTTCTCACATCAAATTAGAAAAAATAAAAATATATTTGTGCAGAACATATTAGAAGTGATTGACAACAGTTCACCCTTTACTTACCTAGTCGCTGATTTCTCATTGGCTAAAGGCAACGCGTGAGAAGGGAACTGAGTTGGAATTGTCAGAATTTGGCGGTTCATCGATGGGAGCAAACCATCTTCTCACCACACGGTTGAACCCTTTTGGGTTTTCGGGTAATAAAGAGGTCTAAGAAGAATAAACATAGACAAACCACAACTAGAAAAGAAACCCGTATAAACAAGAGGAAGAGACTAAAGAAATCAAACCCAGCAGATGAAGGGGAATATAACATAATTGTGATATTTCATTTTTTCTTTCGTTTTGACTCGTCTTTGTACAATAGATAAGTGACGATATATCTATTAATCAATTTTATTTATTTACATAATTGAGACTTTTACAGAAATTATATATTTTCTAAGAAAATATTTATATAATGTATTCATCTTGAAATATATTAATCTGTATAATGCAAGTTTTTGGCAGATTTATCGGTATTTTATTTATTTATTTTGTATTATATCTTAAATTTACAAAGATTGTTTAATGAATAAGCAATTCTTTTATAAAAACAGAATATTATTTCACACTTTTATTTTTATAAATGTAAACTCTGCATTATTTTGAATTCGTTTATAGTCAAATTTATTTTCATCTCACATAAATATTTCTTTTGAGGCTATTTAATTGGCAGTAAAGTAAATAAAGTACTCTAAGCTTGAAAAGAGGTCTGTCGTCAAAGCTTTGGTGTCTGTGAAGTGCAACACATGTGAAATTTACAATGCAATGTGTGATGCGTATGGGGACGAAGTTTTTAGGAAAAAATGCTTACAAATTGGCTTGACATTAAAGTTTGCCACTACAAGCCAGCATCAAAACGACAATCGATGTAAAGAAATAAACTGGGTGCAACGGTCAGTAAAGAAGGTCCTACTGACAGTCTTCTGGGATATCAAACTACCAATCCCATTGATTTTCTTGAAAAAGGTGCAATTGTAATCAGTGTTTCCTATTGTAAACCCCTTCGGCAAAATTTACCTTACATACTGAAAGACCCTTCTATATTTCATATTTTTTTTATTAATCCTATTAATTGCCCATACATTTAAACATCTTTCATAGTTGACCACACAAAACTTTCGCTAAGAGTCCGAGATATTTTATCAGTATTAACTACTTTACAACACCTTGCACATAAAAACGGATAAGTGCTTGCAATAAAACTAAGTAAAAAAAAAAAGATAAGTCGGAAAAGTGAGCCTAATGCGTGTAGCAAAAGAAAGAATATGGCTTGACAATACGTGGGTACAAAATGAAGCACGGATGGCACGCAAGTTTAAAGCATCTTACGTGAAATTAATAGAAGCCAAAGTATGAAAAAATCTCTCAGCGCAATCACGATAAAAAAAAACAAAAATAAAAAAAGCGCGAACGTTACTTGCATTAAAGAACAAAGAAATATGGCGAGGGAAAAAAGATGAATTCGTTTTTACCTATAGATGCAGTTTTATAACTTATAAGCTAAAAAGAAAAGAAAAGGAAAATGGCTTGAGCGATAATAGGAAAAGGATATATGTAATTTATCCGACAGATAACTGAAGGCATTTTCCTTGCTTGCTTCTTGCAAATAGAAAAGAAAGGAAAAGGAAGTTCGGAAAATTGAAAGTAGAGAAGTAAAGACTGAGAAAATTAACTGATAGAATAGACAGTCAAATCAATAAGAATGGATAAAATTATTAGGAATTTGAAGAAGAGGAACAAAGTAGGATTTCCTATCGACTCTATCTTTCGAGATTGCTTGTTCGTCCGTTACAAAACTAGAAGTTAGTGTTTTTATTTCAATGCACTTCTTTCTTTATTTTCTTTATTTTTTCTTTTTGTAAGATTTTTTCAAGATATTTTTGCCATTTAAAAAAATCTCTTTGCTTTTAGCATTCGAAGTTTTCCCCTAAGTTTTCTTTTAGTTCCCTAGATTTTTTCTACTTACTTTTGTTTTATTTCCATCATTCCTCTTTTCTCATATCCCAATTGCTGTCAATCTAAATTCTTTCTCTTTGTCATTTTCTCCCTTTTATTTCTATCATCATTGTACCTCTCTTTTGCTGCTTTCCTTTTCGTTCTGTTCTTATTTTACCAACGCTTCTTACATTTCTTGAAGAAATGGTAATTTCTTGAGATAATTCTTGATAATTATTTATCAATTCAGTTAATATTTTTAATGAATTTCTTTCTTTCTATAATTTCAACTAAATATAATCGGCGTTGGTTCTCTTTTGGTTTTAACGCATAAATATCAGTTTAGTTCTTTCTTTCATTTTGTGTGTGTCACAACTATTTATTTCTTTATATAACTTTATATGAAGGAAAACAGAAAGAGAGAAACCATAAATATGAATTATAATCAAAATTATAATTCCTACTTATGCTTTCTCTCTTTCTGTTTTCATTCATGCATCCTTTCTTTTCCTCTTTTTTGTTTGTTTTTTTATTCATTCATTATTTTGTATTTCTTCTGTCTTTTATTGTTTTTGTTCGTTTGTTCACTGATTAATTAATTCATTCATTTTTATCTTTCTGGCTGTCTCTTTAGTCTCTGTAGTTTTTCAAGTTTTTCTTTCCCGAATTTTCCTCCTATTTCTTTCTTTCTTTTTCCCACCTATATACTTATTTGATTCACGTTTGGTTACGATTCAATATTATCATTTTTCTTCTTTATTTTTTCTTTATTTTTTTCTATCATTCTTTCTTTCTATCATTCATTATTTCTTTCTTTCCCAAATATTCTATATTTCCACCATATTTTCTTCATTTTTCCTTATTCTATTTTATTACTTCCTTCTGTTTTCCTTCACTTTTCCATTTTAGTTAATATTTAATTTTTTTTAAATTTTCATTTGAAATGTTCTCCTCTATATTTTCTCTTATTTCCTTCATCTCATTTGATTTCCTCATTCATTCTCTTCTGTTCTTTATTGCATTTTACCTTCCTTTCCCTTTCTTCCCTTTTCCTTCTGGCTATTTTTCTTTTCAAATTTCCTTCCTTCAATACTTAGTTCACTTACTGTTTGGCAAAATAATCACGCATCACTCAACCAAAGTCGAGGTAGATCAATCAAAGAAGAGTTGTTAATATCTATCAGACATTTCTCTTTTCTCTCTTTTAGATTTAGTTTTATAGGTTTCTTTTATTTTCTTTTAAAACCTGTGGAGCAGCCAGTTAAGAGAAGAAGCAATTTCGTATAGATTAAACCTGATATACTGCTTCAAGTGGAAAATTCAAAGACATTAGGTCAGCATAAATTCATATCACATTTAATGTCAATTTTTTGGTATATATATATATATATATATATATATATATATATATATATATATATATATATATATATATATATATATTAAGTGTGTATATATATAGATATATGTGTGTATATATATGCATATATGTGTGGTATATGTGTATATATGTGTGTGTATATGTGTATATATTTGTGTATATGTGTGTGTATATTTGTATACCTGTATATATGTATATATATGTGTATATATATGTGTGTATGTGTGTGTGTATATATATATGCATATATATATATATACACACACATATGTATATTTATATACATATGTATATTTATATACATATACGTATATATTTATATATACACATATGCATATATATAAAGATACATATATATTTATATATACACATATGCATCTATATACACATGCATATATATTTATATATACACATATACATATATATATATATACATATGCATACACACATATGCATATATACACACACATATATATATATATATATATATATATATATATATATATATATATATATATATATGAATATATATATTCATTCTACGATTAGGCAAAGATTTTGATTCTTCTTATCATTTACACTTTTCCATTTCGCCAGCTTGAAGCACACAAATGTTCTTCAACTTATGAGTCACTCCGGCTTAGAAACGGTCGACTTGAGCTGAAACGTATGCAACCGTGACTGACAGATTGGCGTTAAGATCTTTACTTTTGAATTCAATTAGATTGGACACAGTTATGTGTGTTTGTGTGTGTGTGTGTGTGTTTTGTGTGTGCGTGTGTGTTTGTATGTGTTTGTATGTGTGTATTGGTGTGGGCATATTCTCACACACAAGTATAAAGGCATATGCTCATGGATATATGGAGATGCGATTTTTATAGAAACAGAATTAAATTTTCGACTGAAATTGTTTTGAATGTTTTGATAGTAAATCAATTAAAATAGATTATAACGTGATATAAACAGTTAGTAATAAATATCCGATTCCATTTTTTGCACTGCGAAATATACTGGTTCAGGTCAGTCGGTAGAGCATACACATCGAAACCACGAGATCCCGGGGTCGATATTGGGCCTAGCCAAGTCAGCGCATGAATAACACAACTTGGATCTTTGCCGGAACTTTGTATATATATATATATATATATATATATAGTCTGTTTATATGTTGAGAAGGTAGAGGGAGGGAGAGAAAAGAGGGTGAGGGCGATTGCAGCGAAAGGCGTGAGGGAAAAGAAGAAGAGAGGAAGGGAAAGTGTCAACAGGGATACGTTAGCTTATGAGTCAATATAATATTTTAAAGTTATGAGAAAACTTTCAATGTGTTTCGAACATGCAGTCCATCTAGAAGAGGAATACAAACACATTGAAAACTTTTTTAAAAACAGACACTAAAAATTCCAATCCCCTATCACAAATGTAAAAAGCAGACACTAACTACTGCCAGGTGCCTTGCTCCATCCCCAGACTTTTAATTACCCTGACCGCACCGCTTTGATCTCACAAGCCACCGTATCCCTGTTGACATTTCCCGTTTTTTTCCTCACACCTTTTGACGCACCCCTTCCTAAATTTTCAACATATAAACAGACTACAGTTTCACAGTCTCAAATAAATTTTCTGACGAAGCTTCATGTTCATAACGAGGCGAAATATTAATTGAATAAAATTGTTTGTGCTTTATGCGTTTTTCATCAATTTTTGTTGGATGTATTCAATCTGTGACTCCTTTATATATATATATATATATATATATATATATATATATATATATATATATATATATATATATATCCGTAGGTGGGTTACCAGATAAGTTGGTATTAGGACGATTCTAAGTTGAAACATTTTCCAACGGCGGAATGTCAGAGTTGTTCAGGTCAAAGGTGACAGCTTGATGTTCACTATTATTGAACAAAGCAAGAACAATTGGCAACGAAAAAGCTTAAAATCATATAATACCAATTATAGTTAACAGTTGGTTAAGATAATAATTAATTAGGACTGATTCTATACACTCTTGAATTATTTTTCTTACCATTATTTTTTTAATCATCAAAATTAATCTTAATTTTTTTATACTTTTGCTATTTTTTAAAAATCTGATTAAGCAATTTCTTCCAAAAATATAATACTCAATTATCAAAAAGTCCAATCAGTTAATAGACTTAGTCTTTGGAATCTGCATTGACAGCAAATTTTTAGTTCGGGGAGAAATATTCAAAAGACATGTCTACCATAATTAGAAATCCAATTAATTATTTTGAAAGTTTCAATTAGATCACCTCACATTCTTCTTTCTAGTAGTTAATCTTAATTTCCCTGTTCTCTCATTGATACTGTAATCTTTTACTAGTTTTATTATTATTGTTGTCACCCATTTTGAAATAATAAGTATGTGATTACATATCTATTTAACAAATTTATTAACATTATTGAAACTGTTACATTTATCATATATTTTTCTAAGATAAGTGTAATGAAGTATTTACCTTAAAATACTTAATCAATATAAAGAAAGTTTTTGGCAAATTTAACTACATTTTATTAATTCATTTATTAATATTTTACTATATCTTAAATGTATGAGGGTCATTCAATAGATAAAGAGAATTTTAAAAGAATCGGAATTTCATTTCTATAAATATAAACCCTGTACTGTTTTTGATTGCTTTATTTTTCTTCTCACATAGATATTTCTTTTGAGGCTATTAAAAGTGTTCCAGATTTGAACTAATATATTCAATTGATAGAGGATATCCCCGAAGTTTTTTCTCCCAAGCACTTTCTATCACATCCATTGATATTCTTCGATATATAACAATCTTTTATTGGTTAATTTATAGGTATTGCACTCTTATTTTAGTAACAGAATATGAATGATTTAGTTCCTTGCAATAAATGATTTCTAATTATATTCGTTTTATTAGTATTATATTCCACTAGAAATATTTAAGTCGCGTTACGTTTCCTTCTTTTTAGATAATAGGCATCGACTAATGAAAGAGATGACTCCGCAACTAAATCGGCTCTAGATTTGAACCCCGACAATTTCAAGATACCATATACTGATTTGAAACCTAAAATTAATAGATTCCTTCATACAAAATGGCAACAACACTGGAATAACAACATCCACAATAAACTCTTCCTAATCAAACCCAATTTGGGAGGCTGGAGACCAACTTTAAGGAAGTCTAGAAAGGAACAAGTCATTGTGTCCTGATTACGCATTGGTCACAAGACACTAACACTCCTATATACTCAAACAAGAACCACAACCACAATGTGGAACATGTTAAACACCTTTGACTGTTAAACACTTATTCATGGAATGCAGGATTTTTGCTCACGTCAGAAACCGTTATTTTAAAGCAAACAATATGAAAGATCTGTTTGAAAATGTCAACATGGAGGATATTCTCTCTTTTTTGAGGGAAATAAAATTATACCATAGAATAAAGACATGAAACAAATCAATACCATACAACATAATCCCCAATAATGCTAACACATTGTTAAGACCAATGACTAAAATGTATAAATATAAATACACGATATGTATTACTTCCTAATCGTTAGGCATGACATAACCACAGACGGGTTGATATGCCGTTAAAAATCAATAAACAAACAATCTATAATTGATGCTGCTGTATACAGATAAGTGTTTTATATATAACTGAGCAGGATCATTTTTTTAAGTGGAGTTTAACAGGTTTGAGTACACAGCTTTTCATTTCCTATACCGGTTGCCATATCAACGTTAAAGAACCCCATCTACCCCACTATTTACCCATAGCTGTAGGAAGAATAGTTGGATGCATACATTTCCCAAGAGCTTTGGCGCTATGTGTAATGCCGAATAGCCTCATACATAATTTGAACTGTGTTCGCCATGTCTGTTTTCCTCGACGATAACCATAACAATACAACCACCACGTAAGATGAAAGGTAGTATTTTATTTCTTAACAAAACAAAATAAGAATACTTTGAATTACGTAGCACTCAGGATTTTAATTAAAAGTTAAACATTTTTTTTTTTAATTACTTTTTAGAAAGTTCATTTAGAATTTCAAAATTAACCGTGACTTTGAAAGGACATACAAAAAACGAACAATGTCATTAACATAGAGAACTACACTATTGTGATCACATGACTTCATCGTGCAAAAATAATAATTAAGTAAGTTTCTAATATCATCTACTATTTCATTCCGATAAACAAGCATTAATTAGTCAATGCAGAGAATTAAAACTAAGAGATTTTGATTATAATTCCGTAGTTTTAACTTACTCAGAAGAATATTGCCGTAGAGATATTTTTTCAGATGATATATATATATATATATATATTATATATATATATATATATATATATATATATATATATATTACAATAAGTATATTAAAAATTATATTTTGGCAGCATTTTTCTTTTATACAAGTTTTGTTGAACTGTACAGACAATCCCTGTCGGACAATTTTTTTGTTGATCCGTTCCAATTTTCGGGCCATCTTTCTGGTGTCGGGGTGGAACTGGTGTAACAGTCCCCCAAAGGTTTCAAAACGAGCGCTTTCGGCAATAAAATTTGCCATCCTCAGGTAGGAAACGATGGTATGATTTCGGGTATAGTTTTTAACGAGAACGAGTAGTGGCAAGGAATTAGAAGTGGGAGGTAATGACCATTGGTATTAGGAGGTTGTAGGAATGGTAGTGGTTCGAGCGAGCCTTGCAGTAGTGATTTTATGTGGGAGGGGGGCACAAGTTGTGAGAAGGGGAGGGGTATAGTGGAAGGAGGATAGTTACATCCCAACACCAGAAAGATGGCCCGAAAATTGGAACGGATCAACGAAAAACTTGTCCGACAGGAATTGTCTGTACAGTTCAACAAAACATGTATATATATATATATATAATTTATATGACTCGACCGGTAATCCAATTTTCAAATAGAGACATTTTACAAATAGAAAGCCGGAGAAATATATGCAAAAAAGAAAATCTTAATTCTCCGTACGACTTGAAAAAAAAATCTCACTGCATAAAAATGACCGGCAAAGAGTCTGAAGATCCTATAAATGAACCGTAGGTTGTCAGTATCTGACTCAATTCTGCTTACACACAAATATATGATTATAAAATTAATTGAATAAAATGGATCAAACGCGTAAGTTGATGCAATTATATATACACGCGCGACACTCATAAGCGACGTCCTCCTGTGGAAGCCAGCACATGTGCACGCCAGTGTGGGCCGACCAGCAAAGACGTACATTGACCTCCCGAGAATGATGAGCGATAGAGACGGATGGAGAGGGATTGTCATGGATATCCGTGCCAACAGCGCGACCTGATGATGATGATATATATATATATATATATATATATATATTATATATATATATATAGTGGTACCTTGAATTATGTGTTTAATTCAATCCGCTCGTAATTCAATATCCTCGTACATCAAAACAACTTCCCCTGTTAAATATGCTGAAATGCCATTGAGATTATATCCCTGTATGAAAATTATTTTTTATTAGGAACACTTGACACTATGTAACTGTGTGAAAATAATCTGTACTTGATAGGAATAATTGCGACTATGTAATTGTGTCGAAATAAACTGTATTAGATAGTAGTAATTGATTCTATAGAGCTGTGTGAAAATCATATTTCAGACCCACAAAAAAGACCCACATTTTTTCGTCACGTTTTTTTTAGGAAAATAGCTATTTATTGTATAAAAAAATAGAATAGAATGTACTGAATTATATATTTTAGTATGAATTTAACATTTTTGAAAAAACAAATGATGTTTATAAATGCTGACAGAAATCTGTTTCGACCGTTTTAATAGATCGGTCATCATCAAGAGCAACATATGAGAGAAAGACGGGATAAACTATAATGCTTCTGATTTTTTTAAATAAAATTTATTTTATTTTTAACACAGAACACGCATTTTTTTAAATTCCAGCATTGAATAATAGCGTTTTGTTTGTACCCTTTCTTCTAACGGTTATTTTCCGTCTTTCTCTCATATGTTGCCCTTGATGATGACCGATCTATTAAAACGGTCGAAACAGATTTCTGTCAGCAATTATAAACATCAATTGTTTTTTTCAAAAAATGTTAAATTCATACTGTCGGATTAATTTCCATTTATTTTCATACTTTAGTAATTTTTGAATATTTATTTTTTTTAAACTCATATTCGCTTTGGCGTAATAAATTTGGAAAATGGTGGAATCACAAGAATCTGGGTTCGATACCCTCCCTCGTTGAGTCAGTGTATGAGTAGCACAGCTTGTATCTGACCGTTAAATTGGTGAGCTGGTGATAGGTGTAGCACTCACCCTCATACTCAAAAACAATCTCATTGGCTAGAGAAAAGGTGATAGACTCCCTTGCTGTCTGGCTGATAACGACTGTGGCCACTTCGCAAACTTTACGTTTTTAAGCGTATCTGAAGTTCATACCTCACACTTTAGCTCTCAACACAAAGCAAAACATCGTCTGAGTGGCACCTCGTAATTAGGAAAACTCGTAAGTAGGGGTACTAGTAAGGCAAGGTACCTCTTTTGTTCGTTGTAGTCAGAATTATAAAACTTTTTACTTTTGTTAATTTGCAGTTCTGTGTAATTGCTTTTGTGGTTTACGTTATTTCGACTTACAAAACCTTCCATAGATACGTGGATTTACTTTGCATATCTAGAGATACAAAATGCTACATAACATTTGCCTTTTTAATATGTGAGTAGACACGCACAAAATTGAAATTATGTCTACAGGTAATTTATATATATATATATATATATATATATATATATATATAATATATAATATGATAAAATGAAAAACAAAAGATGTTTACAAACTGAATGGGCTCATCAGGAGAGAGTGTGCAAACCGTTTTGCACACTCTCTCCTGATGAGCCCATTCAGTTTGTAAACATCTTTTGTTTTTTCATTTTATCATATTCATACTGTCGGATTAATTCCCATTTTATTTCACACACACACACACACACACACACACACACACACACACATATATATATATATATATATATATATATATATTATATATATATATACTATACATACTCTAGCAAAAAAGTATTCCAGTTTTAATATAACGGCATGCGAGGTCGATACTAAAAATGCCTGGTTGGTTCCATCGATACTCCCTTTTGAGTGGCGCCTCGAGCGCTAGACAATAAACCTAGCCTGATTCTCTTTAGAAATAAGGCCTCCTGTGACCAAAACAAATAATAACCTTACCCTCACTTATCCGACTCACATCCTAAATGATATGATCATTTACGAAGATATCTTGAAATTTGATAGCCCTGTCTGTGGCGCGTGAAATACGCTGATTGTATTCCCTGATGGAATATGCAGAGTGTGTTTGGACTGCATCTGATGGTGAGGCTACGGTACTGAAGATTTGAGAAGTGTATAGTAATTACTAAAATGTCACAGTGTAGTACGGTAGCTACTATGCCATGGGATATCCCCACAAATCCTGGATGGGGCTGTTTGTGTTTCACTTTGGGCCATTTAAAAATCCATGTATACATCTACTCTCCCTCCTGGTTATGGATATATAATATACACATCCGGGCATTTAATCTTTGTATGGCAATTTGTATTAAACAAAGAAAATAAATTTCCATTTAAACCAGCTTTACAATTGTGTCATACATCATTTTAAGGAAACATAAGAGACAAAAAGATAGATAATTTCAAAAATGTAATTAAAAATCTTTAGAATGTCATTCTTAAATTGTGATTTTTTCTTTCTTGGTTTTACTAGAAAGATAATAGCACAAATTATTTTTAAAAAAAGGAAAAATACATTCTCATTAATTAACATAGAAAAGTCAATGTTAAATTTCATCAACAAATTTTAAAAATAAAGCAAGTGTGAGATGAAGATAATTCAATGTAATTTTTCTTTAGTCTATGTAAACACATCACACTACCTAAACTGTCGTTAACTTGGTAGAGAAATATCTCTGCCTTTATTCTAGAAACTGTAAGTTCCTTTGTTGAAAATAGCATAGAATTTACACATTTAAAAGTTTTTTATATTGTTTCTGCACGTACACAAACATTCAAATGAAAATATTTCCAGTTGTTTGATTATTTTAAAGAGAAAATCATGAAATTAGATAAGTAACAATAATGCATAAAAGTCTAACAAATACATTCGGTAAATGCAGGGAAAGTTTAGAAAACAAAGTTTATGGAAGTTACACAGTCGAGTAGTAGCTAGTTTGCTACAGAAATTTAATTACTGTTGTGTAACTGCAGGGCGTTGGACTGCATTTTATTTATATCTTTTGTAACAAAGGTAATAAACCTATGTTAACATTTCTTCCGGATTTCACAGTTGTTATGATATTCAATGTTGTCGATACTGAACACACACACACATGATAAAACTTTTATATATATATATATATATATATATATATATATATATATATATATATATATATATATATATATATATATATGTATATATATATACAAGAGAGTTTTATAATTTGCTTGAAGCATTGTGTATATATTGGTTTGGAGGTTGATTTTGAAGGCTATCACAATGCAGGTGTAAAGAATAAGATAACAATGGTGTTGTGTGTTAACCTGTATTTTATTCTTGAATTTTCGAGATAAAATCTTTTTTTCAGAAGATCACTGGAACTGAAGTCGTCTTGTTATAGCATTTCTACTTAAATGATTTTTTTTAATGATGGTATTTTTATAACTGTATTCTCGTGTTGCATGTTTACGTGAATGCGAAATTTTTTTGTTTGTACAAAACACACACACACACACACACACACACACACACACACACACACATATATATATATATATATATATATATATATAAAATTGTGTCACATTCTCTCAATGGCGGGGCAGTTAGATATAAAACCTTCATTAGGACCGGGAAGTTACGCTTAACATAACGGTTATCGGTGACCAGAATTCAAATTCTGCACGGGGCTGTTTGCCTTCGATTACTGTCCTTGGGAAAAGCATACATTCATTTCTTCAACCCACTAGCTATAGGTTTAATAGTGTTGCAGGCACTTTAGCTTTGGTAAGTTCACCAGTCTAGGAGAAGGAAATATCTGAATTCAAACCAGCCTTACCTCACGTAAAAATGTACCTTGTGTCCTATCATTTTGGTCGTTTGATTTATATTAATATCAACCATCATTCGGTTCATTTAATGTCGGTCACCCAATTAAGTATTGATCAGGTACATCGTTGCTTAACTTCAGTGATCTAGCGGGAACCGGTGCTTTGACCTTAATTGCCCGTGGGAGAGTTGTTGTGTAAATACCTACATTCCGGTTGAGAAGGCTTTTTGCTGATTTAGTATTTATACTCTAGAGACTGACAGAGACATAATGGACAATTCTCTTAATAAAATCTTTCCCCTTGGGTACAAAATATTTGAGAAAGTACAAAATAGCAAGATGAGAAAATGAACAAAGTTGGCTACCACCCAAACAGAAATTATTCTTAAACAATGACAGAGTAGCTCTCCTTTAACGGTTCCATAATAACGAGTTTTTATGTTCAAGTAAATCAACATAAATAAAAAGAGAAAGATTAGTTAGGTATTAGTATTATCTGTGTTATTCGGACTATTGTCCTCATCTTCATTGTTATCTGTACAACGTTTCGGCCGATATGCCCTCCGGCCTTCTTCAGGTATTTCTTGTCGGACTCGGGGACCTTCTTTTCGGATTCGGGAACCTTCTTGTCGTAATGGGGAGCCATCACGGGGTATCCTGATCTCATTCCGCTAACCATAGCTGGGGTATGGGCGTCAAGCTGTGTTAATTATCATTCTATGTTACTGCTGCCTTTGATCAGGATTGAACCTGCAATCTAGATAACTGTCACTTAGAACTGTCTTAATCTAACTCCTTTATCCACTAGGCCATGTGTCTAATTGGACAATCCAGTGTGAATTTTGGGAACTTATAAACCTAATGTGTTTTGGCTAGAATATCTACCTATTCACTTATGTATGATTTTTACCTAGTGACGGCTCCCGATTACGACAAGAAAGTTCCTGAGTTCAAGAAGAAGGTTCCCGAGTCCGAAAAGAAGGTACTCGAAGAAGGCCGGAGGGCATGTCGGCCGAAACGTTGTACAGATGAGTACAATAGTCCGAATAACACACATAATACTAATAATCAAGCTTTATCTCAAACATTCAGAGAAATAGTTAGGAATTGATAACATAGTAAATAAATGTATCCGTTTCTGTCAGAAAAATGGAACCTTTTACTTACCTGCAGTTTTCGGAAGTGAGAAAATCTTGAAGACAGCTTTAACTGGATTTATATTTGTTGTTGTCGTTTTTGAATGCTAGAATGGATAATAAATACCTAGTTGCCTATCAGTTTCGTTGTGTACAACTATTGTAGATTGGAAATATTCCTGACTCTAAGCTTACCAGACCAAAGAGGTAATTTATTTCTTACCACTATCAAGGTCGCAACAAGGGATTGTTGCATAACATTCCCAAGGATATTAGCGCTATGTTAAATTTAGCTTCGTCCAGGATTTGAACTCGGATCGACGAGTCCATTTCTACGATTCTAACCATTACGCCAGACTTCCAACAGAAATGTATGTAAGTGTTTATCACTTACCTATGCAAACACTCAATGAATATTTCAGGATAAGTAAATATTTAAATTTAAATAAGTAAATTGTTTCCATGAAGGTGTAACCAATCTTTGTGCTAAATTGTCATAATTTCTAGCGTTCTAAACCGGAGTGCCTCCAGTTCGAAATCTTTTTTTTCTTTTTCAAAACGACATGATTATTGCTAGTGACTACACCATCGATAAATATAGTATTCTAATTCGGCATACAGAAAAAAATATACGAATGTCTGGTTTTATACGTTTAGTTCCTGGCAGACATTTAACGGAGGCAATTTTAAATAAATACACTTAAACATTCGAAATCACATTTTTTTTTTCTTCAACATTTCTTGATATATATTAGAAGTGGATTTGTCAGTTGCTTGTCTTACAAAATTATAACACCCATTCAAATTACCTCGAATTTCTTGGTATAATTGTTAACGCGCTGGACTGTGTCATCATAGAAAGCTGGTTCGAACTACAGTCGCGTTAGGATGTTCACTTTCGAACTTCTACTCTTAGAAAAGGTATGAACTGCCTCATTACCCTCAGATATGAGTTAGATAGTATTACTACTGTTCTCCAACAAGGATTGCGTAGACATTAAATAACCAAGGAAGGTTGATATGCCATTGAACAAAAGAAAGCAAACCTTTAATAAAACCCAATATAATGCGTTATTCTAATCAATTCAACCTATATATTAGGCAAGTCACAAATTTTGGCTTATTTCTTTTGAATTAACTCCTAATGGGTTATTCAATGCCGTCATTTGGATCATTTTCTATAATAATTATATATACTAGCAAATATATGCACCCTCCGGGTGCAAGTATTTAAGTTTTGATATAATAAAATATCATATTAAATTAGAAAGGCTAATAAAACTGAATAAAAATGCAGATAAAAAGATCTGGAACAGAGGGGGTATAATCGAAAAATAGAACAACTTTGAAACTAATTATTCCATCATTTACCATTACTCCCCTGTTTCATTGATAAATTTTCCTAATTTAACTATTTAGTTAAAATAGAAGTAAAGGATAACATTAAAAGTTATTTCTTCTTGTAAATAAATTTCTTTTAAAGGATTTATACACGAGATTTTTGTTTATATTTCTTAAAGATAAAAACCAAACAATTAGAAATCAATGATACCAAGCACAATTTATTAAAATAAAATGTTAAATATCAATATGCAAATTAGCCTTCTCGTTCAAACTGTAAACCGCTATTTTGTTGTATATATAAATACAATTACATGTTATTAGTACGTAGATATGATCAACAGTATTAATAATGTAAAACAATTTTTATTAATAACTGAAGGTTTAAAAGAATGAAATCATGGAGAATTTGACGTAAATAATTAAGGGAATTGTGACTTGAGTAGTAATATACTTTCGGTTACAGACAAAAAAACACACAATCTCCATTATAATAAGATATATATATATATAGCATCGTCCCTAAATAAGTACATCATATTCAGGGGAGGCAAATGTTGATTTAAAAGCGTATTAAACCCTAATCAGGGCCTGCGCTGGAGTGTATAGACATGGAATTGGGATGTAACATTGAAATTGGGGAGCATAAAAAATGAATAGTCACAAAAATAACAAAAAGCCAATAATAATAGTCACAGTGAAATTTCAGAGATATTAGTATTACTAGTAGAATGGAAAGTAGAATGGAAGGTTTTATAATTGAAACATTCAAAATAATTTATGGATTTTCTAATAATGGTAGACACTTTTTTTCAAAATATAACTAGAAATTTACGTCTAAGTCTATTATCCAATTGGATTTTTTGCAAATTGGATAATATATTTTTTGAACAAATTGCCAAATCTGATGAAAAACATTGTAAAAAAGAGATCAATTTGGATGGTTTCAAAAATAATGCTAAAAAAATAATTTAGGGGATAAATTTATGAACTGTTTGATGAATTGCTAAACAGAATCTGATGTGTATAAATATATTCTATTAATAATGTATTCGTCCTGGGCATATTTGATTTTGTATTCTTTTTAAAGGTTGATGTGAGAAGATAGAAAAAAAGGGAAGATGCCCTCAGGCCTTCTTTAGGCATTTCTTGTCGAACTCGGGAACCTTCTTGTCGTAATCGGTAGCCATCGCGGAGCTTTGAACCTAACCCTTTATTCAGTCCACGGGGGTATCCTGTTCTCATTCTGCTAACCGTAGCTGGGGTACAGGTGTTAAGCTGTATTAATTATAATTCTATGTTACTGATGCCCCTGACCAGGACTGGACCTGCAGTCCAGAGATAACTGTCACTTAAAACTGTCTTACCTAATTTTTTTTATCCACTAGGCTATGTGTCCAAATTCAGAGAAACGTATATTTATATTCTCATAGTATGTTTATATCTTTATGTACATATACTTCCAGTTGATATTTGTTTAATTTTATTTATTTATTTTTACAAATATTCAAATATCTGAAAAGGTAAGTTCAAATTTTAATAACGTGATACTATTTTGAAAACTCAGACACATTTGCATCGATATATTTTTCTCTTAATATCAGTTTTTTTCGGGTGAGGCTGTAGAATACACCGACTGCAACTCTTCAATGTGACCACGTTCTGGTCGTTGGTGACGGCTTCTAATGCCTGGGAACATCATTGTGATGGCCACGCTCTCTTTGACTCGGGTACTAAGTGATCCTCTGACATGTAACATTCCACTTCGGCTAATACTTCGACTGGACGTGTGGGTAGAGAGGCGTCATCCGGTCAATCGGCTGGTCCTCTATTTCCTATATGTTTGTTTTGTTTTACGGTATATTAACCCTTTTCGGGCCATTTAATGCCGAACAAACAAACGACTCCGATTTCTTCTCATCACTGCTTAACTTCAGTTATCTAACAAGAACCAGTGTATTCAATCTGATTTCATCGTAATCTAACTTCTCTTAATATCAATTTTATTTCATTCATGTCTTCAAAATTGAAACAATTTATTCTAACGTATGGTCGTCTACCGAAACATCACTATATGAATGTAGAAGAAAATCAAACACGATTCCCGCTTCTTTTCTTTTTGTTGTTTCATATTTTTGCAACTATTCTAAGGAAAGAGATTATTTATCAAATCCGATATAATGGTAAACAAGATAGATTCGCGGATTTGTTTATCACTTTTTACTGATATTTCAGTAGATCCAGTAATCTTTCTAATCAGTTTCTTCTCGAGAAAAACCACATATCTCTGACGTTCTGTGCATTTATTGATGATTAATACTTCAATTTGTGTGATTTACTCAATTCCGTTACAAGATCGCGAATTCTGTACATTATTCATTGAAAATAAATGAGTATATTTTGTCAGTGGTGGAGATTTAATGTTACTGATAGAAAGAACATAGCAATTATACTCGAATGTTTTTCATTAGTTCTTTTATTAAATATTCATGTGTCGGTCTATCAATCACATTTCCCTTTTTGAATCATTGAACTTGGATTTGCCTTTGCTTAGCGATTGTCACTTCGGGCTATTCATTGGTGGATAAATATAGTCACTTGTTTAATCTGGTGTTTTTGAAAGGATTTATTGCCCAATCGCAGGAGGTCTATTGATATTTACTCTTGTCATGTTTCCTAGACATAAATCCAGATGGGAAGAATTGACCCCGGAAATGGTTATTTTGCCAATCTTATCAAATTGAGAGAGATTGCATGCTCTAATATTAAAAATATAAATTGATATAGCATTCAACAGAGCTTGGATAACGACTGCTGTACTGAGTAAGTAAAATGTAACTAACTCGGTATTTAACCTATCCATTAGGGTAGGTCGATTTTTCACTTTAAAAAAAAAATCAAATTGTCCATTTATGTGAAAGTTTTGTGTTAGTATACTGAATACTGATACCAAAAATTAGATCTTTCACTTACACCATTTTTTTGAGGAAATAGAATCAAAGAGAGTCTGTTACAGCTTAATTAATGAGGTAAAAAGCAGTTTAGATGTTGGTGGTGATGGGGGACACATTTTCTATTTGAATTCAATTTATCATGTTTAAATCGTTTCAGTTTAATGAAATAAAATAACATTTCTGATTTAAATACTGAAAACGGTAAATTTTCTAACCATTTTATGGGCTAAATTTTGCGGAAACGAGGACTTTTAGTCCATTTTAGTAGACGATCTTTGATGCTATTTCCTCAAACAATGGTGCAAGTAAAATACCTAATCTTTGCTATCAGTATTCAGTATACTAACACACAACTTTCGTGTTATATATATATATATTAAATGTAAATAAAAAAATTGATAAAACGAGTTGTTTTGTAATTAATACTAATGGTAAAAAAAGACTTAATTTTTTAGAGAACTATTGAAAACGTTTTAAAACGATTTGTTTTTAAAATACTATCTTGAGTTTAAGCAAAAATAGATATTGCAATACGAAGAATTTAAGTTTTCGATTTTCAGCTTCTTTTTGTCGTTAAGAACTGGATTTGAATTGTCACGTACAAAAAATTGAAATAAATAAATTACAATGTATTTCTAACTCATCAAGCAATTAAAAACTGAATTTAAAATTGTCCCCAAATACTATTACTATTTTCAAACTGGATTTTCAGTGAAACTTTTCGTAGACAATATTATATTTACAATAATGAAACTTGAATAAAGGTTATCATTATCTTCAAAATATTTGGACCATTCAAAAGAAGAAACATTTTTTTTAAACTCCTGATGATTTTTTAAAATTCAGCTCACGGAAATAATGAAAACTATGGACGAAAACAATATTTACATTTTCGTAGTACTGTTAAATCAACTGAAATTTAAAGTAACCAAAAACAAGTTATGACTATCTGCTTTTTTAACAAATTCTATGAAAAATGAAAATATGTTTGAAATAGGTTTTTTGTCTTAAAATATGTCAGGGGAAATATTTTTTACGAGGTCTCCCTCCTCTCCCTATTTTATGAAATCTGAAACAAATAAACAGCTAAAAAAAGATAATAGTCTGAATAATTATATCAAAAGATTTTTGAAGTTTCTATACGGGATTTTTTTTTTAGTAAAAAAAACAACATGAATTCTGAATTCTACCTAAAAAAATGTCAATATTATGTCATAAAATTCTTTCAAAACACTTAAAAATTCAGGATTACATTTAAAAAAATATTTTCAATGTTTAAAAAAATTCCCTAAAATAAACACTGTAATACATACATTTTCAGTGATGTTTTTTAAATGTTATTTAAGGAACCCCCTGGTGTACCTAAAAATGTTTTCGTCCGGTCATGGACCGGGTAATTTTGCTAGCATATATATATATATATATATATATATATATATATATATATAGTAGTAATGGATTTGCGAGACTATAGTGCTAACAATTACATCACATTTGGACACCCTTGTTTTGTTTTACGGTGTGTCATAACTTAGAGTTTAATAAAGTTTAAATCTATTGTTAAACTAACACAATTTCTTGGATACAACATTTACGGGCTTTTTCCTAATCTGATGAATTTCACTTAGAATATGAATGAAAATATCGTGTATTTGCGTAGCTTAAGGGAGAATATCATTAACATAAACGGTTTATTCTTATTCGATATCGACTTATTAACTGGAGTTTATTTCTCTCTGCATCGAATGAATTTTTTTTTTCAAAAGATGATTTGGCTATCGTATAATTATTTTATATTTTTGCTTCTTTTCTTGGTTTTGCATGGTCAGATCCTGAGGCATTTCCACATGATATATCGAAATACATATTAGGGTTTCGATTTTGAGAGTAAACAGGAATCCATATTATTCCTGTGATGGCTAGCCAACATACAAAACAAAAGAAGGTAAGACACAACAAAGAGAAAAACTAATACTGAACGTGGAGCTGCCTTGAGCTGTTATTTTCTCTATTTCTGTTGATTTGTAAATAATTCAAAAAGCAACTCATGGCATCACATTCTCAGATTGAATATATATATATATATATATATACATATTCAATCTGAGATTGAATATATATATATATATATATAATATATATATATATATATATATATATATATATATATATATATATATTCAATCTGAGAATGTATATATATATATATATATATATATGTATGTATATATATATATATATATATATATATATATATATATTATATATATATATATATATAAGGTGTGTTATAAAGTATCGAGATTGAAGCTATTTACCAAGATAGAAATGAACAATGAATGGAACGTCCATATCGTTCAGAATACATGGTGTGTCATAAAAATAAGTCCAGCCTCATCAGAAGGATTAAGTCGTTTGATGAGGCTAGACTCATTTTCTGAGTTTCTGGTCGAAATAAAATAACGGGATGACAGTTTGTTAAGTTTTTCTTTCTTTGAAAGTTATAATATACACAAATATATATATTATATATAATATATATTATATATATATATATATATATACCAAACCAGTTGGTAAACGCTTGCAGTAAGAAGAAACCCAGCAAATAATTTGATTGTAAAAATATACTACCAAACATCACCTGGAGAAAAAGAAAATATTTGAAAAAAAAAGAAAAGACCAAGATAGTCGTGCCAACCGAAAATAATCGGTTGATACTATAATGCTTGGACAAAAGGAAAAACACTCACACACACACACACACACACACACACACACACATATATATATATATATATATATATATATATATATATTATTATATATATATATTATATATAATATAATAAATATATAAAGGTTTTTACAACTCTATTTATTTAATGACAAAGGAACAGTCACAACCATTTGGTTTCATGCATGCGTAATTGCAAACAATCTTCAGGTGACGTTGTTTCAAATGCAAGGAAAATCGAAAATTACAAAAAGATCAATAGACATAGGATGTGTATGATTGGATGAAATGTTATGCGTATGTATGTGGTGTTGTTTTGAATGTGTATGTGTGTTTATGGACGGTGCAAAGGTTATGTATACAGGTAAGCGGGTCTAATACATACACACACACACACACATATATATATATATATATATATATATATATATATATATATATATATATATATATACACTAGCAAATATATGCACCCTCCGGGTGCAAGTATTTAAGTTTTAATATAATAAAATATCATGTTAAATTAGAAAGGCTAATGAAACTGAATAAGAATTCAGATAAAAATATTTAGAACAGAGGGGGTATGATTGAAAAATAGAACAACTTTGAAACTAACTGTTCCACCATTTTCCCTTACTCCCGTCTTTCAGTGGTAAATTTCCCTAATTTAACTCTTTAGTTAAAATAGGAAGTAAAGAATAAAATTACAGTTATTTCTTTATGTTAATAGATTTCTGTTAAGATTTATCCCCGAGACTTTTGCTCATATTTATTAAGATAAAACCAAACAATTATAAATCAATAATACTCAGCATATATTTATTAAAATCAAATTTTTAAGATCAATATGCAAATTAGCCTTCCAATTCACACTGTAAACCGCTATTTTGTTGTATATATAAATACAATTGCATGGTATTACTATGTAGATAAGGCCAACAGTATTAACATAAAACAATTTTATTAGTAATTGAGTTTTAGATAATAAAAAAATAAAGTCACGGGGAATGTAACGTAAATAACTAAGGGAATTGTGACTTGAGTAGTAATATAGTTTCGGTTACAGACAGAAAAACCCACAATCTCCATTATAATAATATATATATATATATATATATATATATATATATATATATATATATTACGCAACTAGTATAGACATACCTATTTCATTGTTTTTGAACCAATACATTTTATTGCTTGATTGTTAAGACCAATTCGTGAAACCTGATACGAATTGTTTAGATGGAGTCAAATTTATTTTATATCAAAATCTGAAAGTAGAAAAGATTTTCGTTGGTGATTTTGAATTGTACATTCCAATTTAATTATTGCCAGAACTAATTAACTATTTTATTTCTCTTGACAGCATAGACAGTCGACTGATTTGGGATTCACGAAATCTTTCTTTCTTTTTTCTAATTTCAACAAAGACAATTGTAATTGTGAACTTAACATTTTTTTTTAGGCAAATGTTCAACTCAATAAAATTATAGAAACTACCGAAAATATTCAATAAATTTTACATATTTAAAAAAATTATATTTGTCTCGTCTCATATTTCCACAGAATGGTTTAATAATTTTTTTTCCAAATATTCATGTATAATCTAAAAAGCTCGATCCTCAGTGGATATTTTGCATAAGTGTTTTTGGACAGAGATTACTAAGCTAGATTATCATCATCATTATCATCATCATCATTTTGTCGCTTTGACAACACGGATACCTCTCTCGTCACCATTGCGTATCGGTTATCGCTGCTGGCAATTCCTCCTCCCGGCGTCAAGTATCCATAGAGAACTGATCAATGTAATTATTTCCTGGTTGGATCACTTTGGTGTATCCATATCTAGGAGTCCATGGGAGAACGTCACTTATGAGTTCATTCTTACTTGTTTTGCGTGTCTTTGTTACTCTTACTTGGAAGGTTTTTGTGACAAGAGGTAAGTGGCCGTACAGCTGCTTTTTGCGAATGTTACTCCCAGGATTTTTCAGAACAACACGAGAAAGTGTTAGTCTTATGCCACAAACTATAGTTTATTTCTCTGGGGATATTTTTTTTTATTTTTCGGGTTTCTTTTTTAATTGATATTTAATTGTGCTTGTCCGTTCTTTTATTGTATCATTGTATTTTTGTTTCCTACTTTAGTATTAGAAGTGTACTTTTCAAAGAAAGATCCCAACCCCTTCAAGTCCCTAAGTTTTTTATCTATTTTTTCTTTCATAATAAAATGAAGTCGTTTTATAAATCTTTAGAAAAAAATCTTCATTAGAAAGTAATTACAAATAAATATTCCTATAAGTCTTTTGCTTTTGTTCAGTTATATATATATATATATATATATATATATATATATATATATATATATATATATATATATATAAGGTATTATATATCTATTTATTTGATGGCAATAGAACAGTCACAACCTTAGTTTTCATACATGAAAAATCGCATGTATTCATCAGGTGACGTTGATCCGAATACAAGGAAATCGTGCGATTTTGCATGTATGAAACCTAATGTTGTGACTGTTCTATTGCCATCAAATAAATAGATATGTAATACCTTTATATATTTATTTTATTATATTATATAATAGCTCTATTCTTTATATCGAGCACTCTCCTAATACTACTGCAATTTGGCGCACCATTCCAGTGAAAGCTGAAGCGGTAACTATCCCAGGCTATAGTTATATATATATATATATATATATATATATATATATATATATATATATATATATAACTATTAATAATTATATATATATATATATATATATATATATATATATATATATATATATATATATTAATTTGTAATGTTTCACATATGCTTCACGGATGTGACGAATCGGTTTTGAAAAAAAATGTACTGGGTTTTTTCAAGCATAAAAGAATAGTGAAACTAAGAATTCAAATCGGCTAATATTCAAGAAATACAATTGACTTACAGGTTTCTTTTGGGTTGTGTACTAGTTAAAGAAGATTTATATAGTAACTATCAGAAGACAGCTAATGACAGTTACTATATAAATCATGAATATTCGCCCATTTTAATTATTATTTTCATTATTCATTCATGCGTCAAAAATTCAGTACATTTATTTTTATAACCTTGTCATATTTATATTTACATTACGATGAATTCGAGAATCTCCCCAGCAATGATGTTATCTTGGGTTTTTCCTCGAAAATAACAGGTTTCCTCTCTTTTTTATAATATAGTCAGGAGATGCCATGTAGATTTAGCAAATGCTTTATGGGGCTTTGAAAATACGATAAAACACAAGTAATATGTTGTTAAACTGTGGGATGATAATATTCACGTTCGAAATTTACGCTGGGAGCCTGGTTGATTCTACAAGATATCTACCAAGAATATCACACAATGTTGCTAAAAAAAGGACCCAATACTTACTAAAGAACCAAATATTAAAAGTTACAAAATTACTGAATGCCTCTCACGACTCTTAAAGAAAAAAATGATATAATATTTCTAATATAGTTTTCTATATTTATGATTAAAAATTGCTCAATACCCTCGATAGAGCACATATTTCTAATTAAATATTGTGTTGATATTGAGTCAAAAGTGTTTGATCCCAAATTATGTATACCCGAAATTTACAGTTACAAAGCCTCGTTGATATATATGTCAACGTTATCTTAACACACACACACACACACACACATATATATATATTATATATATATATATATATAATATATATATATATATATATATATATATATTTTGAGGATGCCTGCGTGTCTTTGTGTGTACGTCTTTATATACACCTAAATCATACATATATCTGCAAACGATTATTAAACCACATTTTTTTCTATACCCGGGCTTCACCGGGCAGCCGCTACTAGTATAATATAAAAGGAGATTCTTTTTACGAATAATAATATATAACATAGTAGAAAAGATAGTATTTTTTACTCTTCTTCAGAGATGCGGTCGGCGTATTCTACAGACCCAGCTGACAGGTGTATGGTCGACTGGTGCCTTTTAGTTAGTGAATAAAACTACTGGATATATAATAGGCCTAAAACTGTTACACATGTATTTGGATATCTGCATGTTTTTATATGTTTATTGCTATCTGTACGAAACGTGTATAAGCGGATTCTTCATAGATAACATTTCCATTGTCATTCATTTTGTGTTTCTTTGTCCATTTACAAATCCATTCTACACTAAATTGTCCAATGTGGTTGGTCACTTTTAAAAACATGTCAAAATCATCCGAAACTGCCGAATGGTTCTTTACATTACCAAGTTATTGCAAAACGTTAGACTCACCCTCGTATATAATTCCCAGAAGTTGATTTCACCAAAGAGTAATGAGAAATTCTGTAGACATAGTAACGCAATAGATTTTTGTCTTGCTCATCTTATTTGGATAGTTTGCAACTGGCTGTACAACTGTTGTTTTTTTTTTTTTCAAGATTTGTTCAAAAGAGCATGCAGAATACTTCTAGCTCTTTTTTTCCAAGTGTTCAACCATACATTAATACTGATACAATTATCGCTTGGAAGAATTCACATTTTATCAGAGAGATCAGATTTCCATATAGTTGATAACCTGTCTCTAGTAGTCCATACAACTAGCCTAACCTGTGAAAATTTCACAATTCAATTAGCAACATCCACCAAAGTTTAAAGCTAAATATTATATTTTTAATGACTTATTTATGAGTTAGATATATTCAAATAATGTATTTTCTATTTGAAATGTTTATCATGTTGGGAATTAAACCAGTTATTCCATTGGTCCAAGTAAGAATATTCTTATGAAAAGATATTTGGAAAATAGACAACACTACTTAATTTCTTTCTCTTGCTGTTTCACTTGTTTGTTTTTTTTTGGGTTTTTTTGTTTTTGTTTTTTTCCCTCTCCCCATACATTCCCATATGCACGGTGGTCCGAAAGTTTTGTCACCCCTACATTTTACATTTTAGAGATAAACTAATTACGTAATACAACCCAAAACTCTAGAAAATATTTTTATTTTAAATTTTTTTAGAGTTAAAACAATAACATCAATTATAATTTAACAGATCCTTCATAGAGAACATTTCCTTTATCATTACTAGCCGAATTTTTTTTTAAAACTCAGTGCGGTGTAAAAATTAATTTTTGGAAGATATTACCTGTGGTGAGTTTAAAATTAAATGTCAGAGGGTTTGTATCATAAGTAAAAACATCAAATGTATTGAAAGAATAAAACGAATCAATCAATTTGAAATGGAAACTTAGTTCCGTCTCTACAAATAAAATGTTGCTAGCATCTACTAATTATTAATTAAATAATTATTTCTAATATTTTTCATATAAATTTTACGCAAAATCGTAGGTATTTGCGTATTATTTTTTAGTTTATCCCATTGTTACTGAAAAAATGGCGAGAGTAAAAAATAATTTAAAAAGTGGATTAAAAATTTCATAAATAATTTTTTTCTATTTAGAATAAGGATACACTTTTTAATTAATTTCAAAGGTTGTTCTTTATTTTATGTATTGACGATTTTGGCTAATGTGACGTAAGCAGTGGCGTACTTTTAGTTACAAATAGAGACCGAATCTCCATTATTAATAGATTTTTGTTTCTTAGTTCTTTTATAAAAATGCATTCTTCACTAAATCGGCCAACATTTTAAACAAGTTGATTGAAAACTTCATGAAACTGAAAAGGAATAAAAAGCGAATTATAAATCGGTGTCTCTAGATGAAAACCGAACCTTTCTAATAACCAAACTTAATGCATTGAAAGTACCTCCCATTAAATCACAAAACAAAAAAGGATATATTGCTTAACTTAAACGGTAAATCTGAAGCCATTCTTTTAAGCGAGAAATTCTTCTTCTTTTTTCACCGGTAATTCAATGCGATATAAACATATAGAAATAGATAGCCTAATCCTCAACACAAGTGCTATTTAGTTTTCAACGAATCGCACACAGAAATCTGATTTCTTTTTCGAAACTGTCAAGAGTTCCTCTGTTTAAGAAAGTGGTGAATTGTGCTAATCTGAAGAAAGCTTAAGACTTTGCTTAACTTCAACAGGGTGAAAAATGGCGAAAGAAAAATGTTCAACAGAGACTTAGGAAGGAATAAAACCCGTAATGGTGGTCGATATCTGCCATAGTAATTCTTATGCATCAAGCAACGATGCAAAAATCAATTTAATACTGCTGGCATTACCTTTTAATACACACATCTACATTATATATATATATATATATATATATATATAATATATTATTATATGTGTGTGTGTGTTGTGTGTATGTGTGCGTATGTATATATATATATATATATATATATATATATATATATATATTTAGGAATAGTGTTGAGCAGAGTGTGATTTCGGAAATGCACATTAATTAGATACACCATCGAGATTCTGCATGAAAAGAAATATAGGACGCAAATGTCTAGATTCGAGAACCCTTAAAGGAAATATAAAAAAGGAAATAGTAGCAAAATGGCTAATGTGAAAAATCTAAACGGGATTCCTGTGCGAGAAAGAAGGAAAAAAAATCAAATATTCGAACGCCAAATTGAGGCATGTTGAAAGGTTGCATAAGTGAATAAAACGTAACCGAATACAAATTCGCACTCTTTCCAAGGATTCTTTATGAATGTCCTTTTATATATATATATATATTATATATATATATATATATATATTCATTTTCACACACACACCACACACACACACACATATATATATTATATATATATATATATATATATATATATATATATTATATATTATATATATATATATAGGAAACTTTCACAGGTACATAAGCTTTCTCTTTATTTCTAATACTCTGAGCTGGCCATATCTATCTATGTGTTATATATATATATTCATTTCACATGTTATATATATATATAATATATATATATATATATATATATATATATATATATATATTACTGTGAAAATGAATATATATATATATATATATATATATATATATATATATATACTGAAGGGAAGTACAAAAAAGGGAAAATGTAGG
>CM042146.1:1840183-1860183 GCA_023376005.1 Doryteuthis pealeii | reverse complement strand
TTTGTACTTTTGACACCTCGTATTCTGAAATAAAATAACGTTCCGTTCATTCTTCATTTCTATCATGGTAAATACAGCTTCAAACTTGGTACTTTTTGACACCTTGTCTTCTGAAAAGAATTATTGAACGGAACGTTATTTTTGTTCAGAATACATGGTGTGTCAAAAGGTGCAAAAATCTCGATACTTTTTTGATACACCTCGCATATATATATATATATATATATATATATATATGTGTGTGTGTGTGTATGTGTGTGTGAAGTGGTCAAACGATGTCTTTAAAATGGCGAAGGCCGACAATTTTTAGGAAGATTATGTGCTTAATTAAAGTCATACCCAATTTGTTAATTAATTAATTATAATTAAATGAATTGGGTGTGCATATCAGTTTTTTGTAAAGCGTAAACAAATCGAGAAAAAGTCAATCTCTGTATGTACATTTCAGCCCATTAGGCCTCATCAGTAGAGCTATAGACAGGGCAGTGCTTTGTGCGCGATTCGAACCCTACCTGTCAGGCGGACATTCTAACCACTACACTAGCTGGCTTCCCCAGAATCTCTCGTTTATTTTAAACTGATATGTATATCGCACTTTTTGGGTGACTTATAGCACGACAGTATGAAGTGGTCAAACGATGTGTTTGAAATGGCGAAGGCCAACAATTTTTAGGGAGATTATGTGCTTAATTAAAGTCATACCTAATTTGTTAATTTATTAATTATAATTAAATGAATTAGGTGTGCATATCGGTTTAAATGTAAAGCGTAAACAAATCGAGAAAAGGTCGATTTCTGTATGTACATTTCAGCCCAAATTTCGGCAGCAATGTAGTGGTTAAATATTTATGTATAAAGACCACAGAATGTTTCTTCATGACGACCGTTTTCTTTTTATTTAGATTTCGTGCTTGTTTCTTTAGTTTGGTGTCCAATTGTTAGAAGAGATGTTCCATTGAATAATAACCTAAATAATATTCCGTTGATAATATAATACACACTTTTGTTAAATCCAGAAGAAGAAAACGTTATTGGCTTAACAATGACGTTATCACTATCGAGTGGGGTATTTGGCATACGAGCGTAATTCGTTCTTAACTCAATTTTCTCGCATCTCATAAATTTTTCCCATTGAAATAAACTAAAATGCCATTAATCTGTTTCAGACCCGAAAAAAAAAACAGATAGAATTTTTGTGTCGTTTTGTTTTTAAATAAGAAAAATAGCACTGTATTGTATAACGACATAATACAAGTCTATCCATTTTCACCAGGCCAGAGACAAAAGAGATTGCTTTTACGTTTGAGTTTCCGTGCCACAACTACCACCAGCTCCTTATTTTATCGCACAGATCTAACCTGGACTATTCACGCCCTCTAAATGGCGGGGGATCTTTGTGATTCCTTGACGCATCCTCTAAAAACCGACCCTTTTTACGCGCTGAAATATGTTTTAATGTTTATTTTTTATTAAAAATATTTTCATTTGACGTAATAAATTTGAAAAAGTCTATTAGTAAACTTATTAATATAAGCGTATCTGAAGCTCACTCATACCTCAAATTATAGCATTCAACACAAAAACAAAAATCGACTGGCTGTTAATACTGTAAAACCATGGTAACACTGTATATGTATAAAATGTATCATGAGAATATGTTAATATTCATTTCAAAATCTTAGCATTTCTAAACTAATTTCATCGAATTACTGCTAGTGACATGATTACTAAACATAACCTTCACGTTAAACCTTTCTAATTCATGTGTAATTTTCAAATTATCATCCATAATGAGTTGTGTTAGCTATACGGTTATTATCCAATGGAATTATAGAAATGTTAATTTCCTAACCTTGTTAATAGAAAAAAGAAAAAAAAAGTCACATGACGAGGAAATCTTAATGTTATTAAATTAGTTAATTACAATATTTCTCCAAAGAATTTGAAACAAATATTGGAAACAAATCTGCATTTCAACCTAAAGGCAATCATTATGTATTTTTCATATTAAATCTAAAGACCTATCTCTTCGAGTTGATATATATATATATATCTATCCTAATCTAATATGTTTTACTATATCTATCTATCTATCTATCTATCTATCTATCTATCCTAATCTAATATGTTTTACTATATCTATCTATCTATCTATCTATCTATCCTAATCTAATATGTTTTACTATATCTATCTATCTATCTATCTATCTATCTATCTATATATATATATATATATATATATATATATATATAGCAACGCTCTTCTCTATAAGGAATGAAGCACTCTGTGACGGCTTTTACACACAAAGCGATGTGTGTATTAAAACAGTTAAAATCCCCTTCCCATTGGTTAAGGTGCCGGACTGACACCCAACCGACCGGAGTTCAATTCCGGCAGTAGGTAGCTTACAAAATGTCTAACCACACTGAAGAGACTTGATAAGTCGAAACAAGTGTCTGTGGATGACCATATATATATATATATATATATATATATATATATATATATATATATATAAACTGGGCCGTTATAAACTCAGTCGGTAGAACTTCCGCCTAGTAAACCACAAGGTTCCGGGTTCGATACCGGCTCTCGCCAACTTAGCATATGAGTAGCACAGGGTAAAGGGAGGGGGTGATCTTAGGTGTGGCGCTGCACCTCAAAACAATTTACCTAGTCTAGCGCTAGCAAAAATGGGATATACTCCCTCACTGTCTGGCTGATATCCACTTTAATCCACCCCCGTTACTTTACTTTTTTACCAATATATCCCATTTTGTTAATATCACTCTCTCTCTCTCTCTCTCTCTCTCTCTCTCTCTCTCTCTCTCTTTCTCTTTCTCTCTCTCTCTCTCTCTCTCTCTCTCTCATATATATATATATATATATATATATATATATAAACACGGTTTGTTTTGAATGGCTTTTTGCCGATAATTTTTGGGAGAATAAGTGCTTAATTGGAGTCGTACCTAATTTTGAAAATTAATTAATTAATAATGAATTAGGCGGGAATTTTCCCGCCTAATTCATTATTAATTAATTAATTTTCAAAATTAGGTACGACTCCAATTAAGCACTTATATATATATATATATATATATATATATATATATATATATATATATATAGTTTAATGATATAGTTTCAATATCTATAGATAACGAGTACACAATATCAGTTATGGCGCATATCTATTTAAGTTAGGATAGCGTATTGGTGACTGCAGCTTCACGCCTATGCGTTGCCCTATTCCTCTGAGCAGGCTTTTAGTCTGAACAACGGATAGGCGAGAAACTAACAGTTATCAAACGGTGTTGTTTTAGTGTCTACGCTAACATAATTTATATTTAATTAATATGCGGAGTGGTCTATTGCCGATATAAACCGGGCAACGAGGGTGTCTATCTCCTTTTCACTAAAGCTAGAACAGGGAGATTGATATTTTGCTGATATTGAGTGCCAAACCTACCATCAGCTCCCCACTTTACTGCTCAGACTAGATAACCCGATATGTGCCAATCACACGCTGTTGGCTGGGACCTGGTATCGAACCAGGAACCTTTCGTTTCCTAGCCGGGTACTGAGATTATATAATCTATCAATACAATTTTCAAAGGACCTGTTTCAGTGTTCGTTAACTCCATGTGTTCTTATCGTCATAAGGGTAATTTTCACCTTTAGTTGGCTAAATTCCTAGCAAATAAGGCAATTAGAGTAACCTCCCTTGACTTTCACTTTGAAACAAGCCGGTAGCCATTTTGAATGTCTCCGTGCGAAATAAACAAATCTTAGAAACTTTTTCGAAAACAATACAACTGCATGCTTTAACACAAAAATATCATAAAATGTCTTCTTAATAACAATTAAGTTCATTTCGGATAATTCGCACACATAATTTTATGCTAGGAATTTAGCCAACTAAAGGTGAAAATTACCATCATAAGTTTAGTTGTCTGGTTTTCATGATTTTTAAAAGATTTTAATTGGAAACAAAAAAAAAACGTGAAGCAGTCTGTCATAATAATCTAATATTAAGGAAACAGAAAGAAAAAAATCTGCACATACCGGAATATGTCCCGGAAATAAATACACAGAAAATTCTATGTTATTTTGGGGATAAAAACGACTCATCCAAATTCGGTCAGATGACAAGACTTGACTTTACTGAATAAAAACACTAATAGACTTTGCTATTCTAGCAGACCACAAAGACAAGGAAGATGAAATAAACGGATAAATACACGCGCATGCTACATAGATAGATAGATAGATATGAGAAAGGTAAGATAGATTGGTTTGGTTTGGCTTGTTTTGTTTTACGGCATATCAACCTCAGTGGGTCATTTAATGCCGACAAAGTTTTGAAATAAATTCATTCTTAATGTTTATTCAATTTTGTTTATCAACTCATGTTTTTCTATTTAAACCATAGATGGGACCCTAACAGGTACTACCACTCTGGGTCAGAGTGGACCAGGGAGCAATGGTGATGAAGGGGTGCTCCACATTCCCCAAACATCCAAAACTGGAACCTTTAACGTTATTCCCAGGACATGAAAACACTCAATCACCGCCTTGTAGCACCCATATAATAAGAGGTTGGGGCTTGCCATAAGGGCAATCATATAGGTGCTAGGGCTTGACATGACCAGTCGACTGAATGGATGGGGCCCGTCTAGCCCATGTAAGTACCAAAGTGGAATATTGCATTCCTTGGACAGCTCAACCACCTGGTTATATCCTTAAGCATAACGGGTCGCTACCCACGGTCAACATGTGGTCCCATTGGGGGAGTCTTTCCTCTCTGTAGAGTGCAGTCGGTGCAGTCTAACGCCCCAGCCGACAGGTCGGGAGTAAGATAGATATGAATAGATTGAAATACTATTAAAAATTAGTGAAATAGATCACTAATTAGCACTGAGCCTATTCTAATAATGATCACCCCAATCGGAGTTCAACAGGTTTGAATTCAGAATTTTCCTTCTCCTAGACTTGTTGTGTAACCAAGGTTAAAGAGCTTAGTTTCTCCTACTATTTACCCATAGGTAGGGGAGAGTAATAAGATTCATACCTTTCCCAAGATTATTAGCGCTATGTAAACTGTAGCTTCGTCCAGGTTTGAACTCGGGTCGACTTCCATTTCCTATGATTAACCATTACACCACGACCTCCAACAGATAGAAAGATAGATTGATTGATTGATTGGTTGATAGAGATATGAATAGACTGAGATATATACTTAGATAGATGGACAGGCAGACAGATATATAGATAGAGATATGAATAGACGCATATAGCATGGCTTATTGGCATATAGAAAAGAATATGATAGATGAGAAGACTGAAATTATTGGTTGAAATTAAAGACTGTGAAATTATGCAGAATTTAAAAAAATGCAAAATTACATTTCTGAAAGACGGATGCATAAAAATTTCTGTTTTGATATTAAAAATCTGCTCTTGATCTTTCTTGTCTGTGAATAATTCATTTTAGAATTCAAAAAAATAAATATCTTTAACATATAATTTTTTATATTTCATGTACCAAAATGCAGGTCATACATATCTAAAAGTTCGGGGAAAATAAACTCATAAATGTTAGGGAACATGGAGGTGACAGTAGTTCTAATGATAGGTGGAGTCATTGGATCAATCTCAAACAAACTGGAAAATGTTTTCGGCCAATTGGAGTTTTAAAAAAAATTGATACTACAAGACAACAGCACCAGTTGAGATACAACAGATAGTAGGACCGAGTTAGCTCAGTCAGTAGAGCGTTCGGTTAGAAACCACAAGGTTAGATACCGGCTCTCGCCAACTCAGCGTATGAGTAACACAGGGATCCGTGCGGTAAAGTAAGGAGCTGATGGTAGGTGTGGCGCTCTATCTCAGTCACTAAAATAAACTCCTTCGTCTAGCTCTAGGGAAAAGGGGATAGACTCCCTCGCTGATTGGCTGATACCGACTTTAGGCTACCCTGACGATTTTTATTACAACAGTTAGAATCCTAGACATAATAGCGAAACTGGAATTCGAACTCGCTTACTACGATATCACAGTCCAGCACAGTAGCCACAAACATCACGAGGCCCAAATTCTATAGCGTATGTCATGGTCAATACAAATATCAGTGATGTAATTTTGTAAAACATTCAGCCTAATTCATACTTTAGGGAAAAGCTTAAAATCTTTATAAAACCTGCTAAGTTTGTTTTGTTTTCTTTGTTTAATGAAATATCTACCTTCGTTAGATATCTAATACCAAAGCCATCCTTGTAGAAGAACAGTAGTGGTATTACCGTATTTGACAGCAAATAAGATGCACCCCCATTTCAGGAGGTCAGATACAGGAAAAAAAGGTTTTTAGTGTATTTAAACATATATTGTTGAAAATAGTCTAGCACCGCTAATAATACAATAATACCAGCAATAAAATAAGGATGCATGGAGTTTAGGGTAGGTAAAAGTACCGAGCGTAAGCTGGGTTAGTGAGCATCATAGAGAAGATTAGCCTAGGCCTACGGGAGGTTTCAAACTTCACCTATGATGTATAAGATGCAGGGCGATTTTTTGAGCCAAAATTTTGGGAAGAAAGTGCGTCCTATATGCCGTCAAATACGGTATATGACCCGACCCGTAGCTGGGAAGATGTGGCGTTTCATGCCTTTCCGAAGAGTGTTAATCCGAAACTGATCGTGATACCAGGAAATCGCAGTCCAGCACGTTAGTCATTATGCGACAAAAATTCCCCCTCATTTGAATATTTACCCAACCCGTTTTCCACGGAGAAGAGGTGACAAAAGGTCGCAGATATGGGACACCCAGCAAGTATCGAATTCACTATTCAGTAGAAATTGATTTGCAAGACTAGTTTGCTCACCATTACACTACGACAGGATGACCTATATCCCCACATTTTGAAGGCGCATCAAGTATTGTTTATTGATGTCGGAAATGGACTCGGTGAGACGGGTTCAAATCTGGGACGGGGTTGTTTTCATTTTGCATAGCGCTGATATCCTTGGGAAAGGTACTATTCTACCTCTAGCTATGGGTAAATAATATGGAAATTAGTTATTTAACCTTAAAGAAAGTTTGAATTCAAAAGCTGTGAAAATACGCTGAAGAAATTGACCTTTGTACAACATCTTACTTGTGTGGAGGGGTTTGGTAGATATGGATATTACGTATTTGCCAACCCCTCCAAATAATTACGATGTTACAGATTACAAGGTTATTTTCAAGCGAAGTTTAATATATGAATTCAGTTTTCCCTCAAGACCGCTTGCCGTACAAAGATTAAAGAACCCTGTCTGCCCTACTATTTACCCTGAGCTGCTGAGATAATGGGATTCATACTTTTCCTAAGGTTATTAGCGATAAGTGAAATTCAAACAGTGACATTGAGGATTCGAACTCGGTTCGCTGTCCATTTACTACAACGGTAAACACTACACAATAAAACACCTTATATTGTATACCCACGCTCAAGTATATAAATACTGAATTTAATATCTTATTATTTAGGAAAATTAATCGAGCTGTATACGACACAAAACGCTACTGTTATGAAAGGTCCTAAAAGAGTTTATTCATTGAAACTGCACCTAAAAGATGCATGTGCATAATATTGTATTCGAATGAATAGAAATTTCAGAGAAGCCTCAGGTTAATTCTGCCTTTTTTTTCTCTTTTTTTTTTTTTTTTTTTTTGGCATCGGATGATGGGTGGGTGTTAATCTCTGATTAATATGAGATGAATTTTCTGGGGGATCGTTTAGATTGAAAAGAAAACGGAAATCAATTACATGCGCACGCGTATCTCACTCATTTACGCCAGTAGCGAGTTTTAATTATGCAGAAACACACGAGGCGTAATTTGTTGTTGTCAATATTAAATTCTTTTTTGCTTTGTTTTGTTTTTTTTGGGTTTTTTTTTTTGTATTATTAATGGACTTAACATATCTATCAATAATTCATATTCTTTTCTCCTTTTTTTTAATTATTATTTTTTTTTTTTTTTTTTACTTAGTTGCATTTTAACCCATTGAAGAATTTTCCAAAATATGTGACATAATACATGGGCATGCATTGCGTAACTGTTATCGTCACAAGGTTTGAAGTCAGCGTTCCAAATTCAAATATTGAAAATACTGAATATAGGAAAGGGTTTCAATGGGTAAATATTATGGCGAAATGGAATTATAGCCTTGCTAAGGCAAGCAAAGTAAAAGTTGTCGGGGTGGCCTAAAGTCGGTATCAGCCAGACAGCGAGGGAGTCTATCCGCTGTTCACTAGTGCTAGATAAAGGAGATTGTTTTGGCGTCTGAGGTGGAGCACCTCCCCAATCATTACCTCCTCACTTTACCGCTGAGTTGACGAAGATCGGGATCGAACCAGGAACCTTGTGATTCCTAGTTGGACGCTCCATCGACTGAGCACAATTATCAGTTTATATTGGTTTCTTTGCTTAATGGCATAAGTCATTTAACATTTTTTACAAAATATATGACAAATGTGGAGGAACAAGAGCGTAACGGTTATCTTCACAGGAAATGAAGTACTTAAAATACTGAAGATACTTTTAAAAAAGTGAAAACACCCCCTAACAGCTATGGGTAAATAGAATACCAAACTGACGTTATTAGTGTTGGTAACATAACCGGTCTCAGATGGCTGTTTTGGGGGTTAGGGTTGGGGTTGGAGGGAGATTATTTGTTACATGGCATATAAATGTTATTGAGTTATCAAAGGACAAAGCCATCCTTATTGACGGACAGTAGTGGTACTATTTAACCTATAGCTGGAGTATGAGCGATTATACCTTTCCCAAGGGTATTAGTCCTAAAGTGAACGTAATATGATCTTGTTGCTCTGTCTGTAGCTTATCAACTGATTGAAACTTTATATATATCCCTCGAAAGCAGCTTGGGAAAAAACATAAAGAACCTCCTCCATCAACAAATAAACTAATAGAAGGATTGAGAAAAAACAAACAAAAAACAAAGAATGATCATGAAAACCAAAGGTTCCATTTTTTTAATCAAATATATATGCTTCCGAAATACACACGCACACACACATTATATATATATATATATATATATATATATAATATATATATATATATATATATATATGAGGAAGAACGAATAAAGAAAAGAAAGAACGGAATGGATAATAAATGGATAATAAAAGATGAATTTAATCAATATCACTTACACATGTGTTTCGGTCAGTTCATCTGTGTGAAAATATTCCGCACAGAGAGAAGATTCGACCTTGTGTGCGGAATATTTTCACACAGATGAACTCACCGAAACACATGTGTAAGTGATATTGATTAAATTCATTTTTTATTATCCATTCTGTTCTTTCTTTTCTTTATTCATTCTTCCTCATATTGTCAGATTCATTTCCAATTTCCATTTTTACATACATATATATATATGTATATATCAAGGCCAATGTCTTTGTGTCTGTGTGTCCCAGCCAGAGATCACGACGAAAAAGAAATTATCAAGAAACTGATATTTTTTTGTTGCAAGAGTATTGAGAAGTGGCCTTATGATCGCAAGGACATTATCAGCGATTGATCTCCGAGATAATTTGAGTTCACTGGAGGTCATCAGATGTTGAAATGTGACATTTCCTACCGAACAGAGAGAGACATAATGATGGTGATTTGTAGTACAACATGATTTCGGTTACATAAATGCTTGAGTGAGCGAATCTGATCCATAATCTTCACATGTCCACTTATATTTGTGATGTCCAGATCTTCGGAGTGAGAAGTGAACTCTACAAATCTGAAGAAAACATAAAAGGACGAAACAACTAGAAATACGAAGAGTTGAAAGAGACTCGGAGAAACTAATCATATTTTTTCTTTGAATAAATCTTTTTTTTTATGTTCTGTTCATATTTTTGTATCTCCATATAACGCTCCTCAAATACAGTGGCCACCCTCTCAGTTGGGGTGGTAGAATAAGCCGACTGTGCCTTTGCGTTGGGGGAGAACACATTTCCATTATGACCCCCTGTTGGCCACGGGTGGCAACGTGTGATGCTTAAGGATGGAATCCTGGCCGAGCCCTCCATGACGAACAACACTACTTTGGCTTTTACTTGGACTGGACGGGTGTTCGGATAGGCCCTCACGGATCAATCAGTCACGTAAAGCATAAGTACCTATATGAGTGTACCGGGCCTATTGCTTTTATGGCCAACCCTTTTTTTTATCATATATATGCTAGAAGGCGGTGGGTGAGGGTGTTAGCGTACTGTATATGAGATTAAACTGCGTCTTGTGACAAGTTTCCAAATTTGGAATTCTGGAGAGTGGAGTACCTATTCATTGCTATTACTCCCAAGACCACTTTGAGCTGGAGTGATATTACCGGTTCACACCTAAGGGTTAAATAAACCCAATAAGGTGTTTAAAAATATGTTTTTAAAAAGAGTAACATTTTTTTTGAATACCATAGAAGAATAAATTTTAAAAAATCATTGGTATCTGCCCACTGATTATCATGCCGTAAAATCCAACCAACCAACGTAAAATATCTTGACATACGAGTTTAATTTGTTCCGCTTATAATTCAACTTCCTAGCATATTAAATAAATTTTCCGTATTGAAATAAGCTGAAATAAAACGACAAGGTTCTGGGTTCGATACTACCCCTTGCGCATGTTTAGCACAGCTTGGATCTGTGCGGTAAAGTGGGGAGCTGATGGTAGATGTGACACATCATCTCAGACGCAAAACCAATCTTCCAGGTCTAGCGCTTGTGAAAAGCAGATAGATTTCATTCTGTTCCGACATCAACAATAAACCACTTTGCCAACTTTACTTACTTAAATCACCTTGAGGAGGAAAAAATAGTTGAATATATACCTTGATGTCCCATACTTACAAGCTATATTGATAAACAAAGGACTAAGTTTGCTAACAATACCTGCTGTTGCTTAAGTAGTCACCCAATTAAGTATTGAACAGTTTCAAAGCTCCTTACCCATCGATAAACTAGTCGAGAATCGGTTCTCGCAGGGTGACTTGACCGTAATAGAAATTAGCTGGATACGTACTTTCCTCCAGTATTCGAACTCGTGTCGCAGAATCCATTCTCTACAACGATAACCGTTACAGATTGCGCATCTGTTTTATGTAAACTATCAAAGTTAGCTTTATAAGTAAAGTCGTCAGGGTGGCCTAAAATCGGTATCAGCGAATCAGCTAGGGAATCTATCCCCTTTTCACTAGCACTAGACAAAGGAGATTGTTTTTTGCGTCTGAGGTGGAGCGCCACACCTTACCATCAGCTCATTACTTTGCCGCACAGGTCCCTGTGCTACTCGTACGCTGAATTGGCGGGGGCCGGTATCGAACTAGGAAACTTGTGGTCCACATACTTTACAGTGAAAAAAAAAATCTATTTAAGACGTTTCCTAGAATCGTCGGGTCTCGTCAACGTGATCAGGTGACGGTATGGTAACAGGACAGCTGTTGAATTCTTTCTTCATTTAGAGAAATGCAAATTGAACGAGTCCACGTGATTTTGAATACATTGTCTCTAAACAAATATAGACTTGTAAAACCTTTGTGATGCTGCATACATCTAAAAGAATTCAACATTGCCAAATTGTGTAAATACGGATTCCAAACATCAACACGTATGTTCGTGCATTATTATCAATCATTACATTTGTTTGCCAGTAAATTTAATATCTCCTTTTCTACCATCTCCTTTTTGTATGGCAGCCCTGTCGGCTGGGGCTTTAGAATAAACTGACTGCACCTCTGCAGAGGAGTAAGAACTACCCCAATTGCGCCACCTGTTGGCTGTTGGTGTCGACCCCTGATGCTTAAGGACGGAGTCCTGGTGGATGAGCAGTCCATGACATGCAACACTCCACTTAGACCGTTACTTTGGCTAGACGGGCGAACAGAGTGTCCCTCTCCGAAAAATCGGCTGGTCATGTTTAACCCTAGCACCTATGTGACTGCCCCAACCCTATTGCCCTTATGGCAAGTCCAAATCCTTTTTATCGTATGGGTCAAGCTATAGCACCTATACGATTGTCCCGACCCTATTGGCCTAATGGCAATCCCCAACCATATGGGTGCTAGAACGCAGTGTCTGGGGGTCTTTATGTCCGGGAATGACGTTAAACTATCTATGGTGAGATTCCAGTTCTGGAGGTTTGGGGAATGTGAAACACACCTTCATCACCATTGCTCCCTGGTCCACTCTGACCCGAAATCGGAGTACCTGTTAGGGTCCCATCTATGGATTTAATAGAATAAGGTGTTTATAAAAAAAAGTGAGAATCCATTAAGAATTAATTTATTTCAAAACTTTATCGGCATTAAATGACCCACTGAGGTTGATATGCCGTAAATCAGACCAAACCTTTTTTATGGAACACAAGATTTGCTATGAAGTTGAATGTCATTTGGATTTAAGTATTATATGGTATATACAGGGTAATTTTATGCCTAGATGTTAGGGAATTGCGCTCATTGCATATTTACATTTCGGTGTAGTTTCGTAATATTTTTGCCACACAATTATATGTTACCAGGTATTCTTATCTAATACTAATAATGTCTCTGTGATGACGCTAACCTGTATGTAGATGTGTGGTTCCGATTTAAAGCTTTGGAGAGTGGACTTCTCCAACATTGTCATTCCTCTCAGGTCCACTCTGACTCGGAGTGGTAGAATTTGTTAGTGCTCCATATATGATGAAATAAATAAAAAATAGTTTACAATGTTTAAAAGAGTTCGTTTTTTAAAATAGAATACCCAATTGATAAATAAAACAAAAGCGTTTTCGTCATAAAAATAACCCATGGCTGATAAGTAATTATATCCAACCAACCAAACAAGTACTTACTTTTATTTAATAATAGTTGTTTCATAGTTATATTGTTTTTAAGCAACTGAAATAATAATAATAATAATAATAATAATAATAATAATAATTATTATTATTATTATTATTATTATTATTATTATTATTATCAGGACATGTGGATATAAAACAGTATGATAATTTAATCATTATAACGCTTGATAAAAAAGCTATTGAATATAGCTCAATATGTAAAAATATAATAATCTTGATTTAATTCTCTCTCACTCGTTCTTAAAAGGAGGGTTGTAAAATATAAACATTGGTGATGAAAATCTGTGAGAAGGGTAGTCGAAATATCTACATTAATTTGCCGTAAAAAAACTGACAAAAAACGACTTGGAAAATATCTAAATTGGGTCGGAAATTCGCCTGAGGCTGGCTCGTTAAAACATAGCCTAAACTACGACAGGAGGCTGGGATGCCATAGAATCAAAAATTACCAAAATATATTCTGTAATTCAAAATATTACAAATAAAGCAAAGATGTAACTTTTTTTCAGTTCATTTTAATTTTACGTTGGGCATTTAACCAATGCAAGATGATTTGGAATGTTTCATTTTTAAAATTGGGGGAAACAAAAAGTGCCAAATAAATCTGCTACCAAGCAACACCAGATAATCTAGAATTACATTTTTGCATTCTATTTTGAACAATTTGGACGATCTCATTTTTAACCAGAGGGTGTCGTAGAATATTAACAGACGGAAGATTTAGGAACGAGCGTATTAATATATAGATTTGTCAGCAAGTATAACTTCAATTAAGTATTCTTAATTTAAATAATGTACAGTTATATGGCATCGAGTATACCTATCGAATACAAATAATTTTAATTAATTTTATGTATTTGACCCATAGATGTGACTCTAAAAGGTACTACCACTTCGGGTCTGAGTCGACCTGAAAGTAATGCCAATTAATGGATACTCGCCAATCCTCAGACCTTTAGAATTGGATCCTCGACATCAGATTCAGTATAGTTTAATACGCCAAAGCTGTAAACTAACAAATGAATCATACATACGAAGAGTAATAGTTGAAACTTTATGCTCAAAAGTCAATCAAAATGATCCTATTATTATTAATAGATTAACTTCTCATTGATTTTAATTAACATTAGCTTATGAAGTTCGGGTACCATAAGAGGTTTACCGCAAAGTATGCACCAAGTGACTAAAGACATGGCAGAAAAGATCATTATTAGAAGTATATTTCTCCTGTTTGGTTTGAAAATAGACTTATAACCCTAGGCATAATTAAATAACAAAACCAAGTCAATCAATATGTTGTTATTGGATTCCATACTAAATGTGCTACCCTTTGTAGAAAATCAGCTCACACACACACACACACACACACACACACACACACACATATATATATATATATATAATATATATATATATATAAGGAGGTTACTTGATAAGTAACGAAACTCCCCAGAAGGCGGGCGGACTGTAGAACGTGTTATATATATATATATATATATATATATATATATATATATATATATATATATATATATAGCTAATATTGTATCATAGCTAATATTGAACAATATTTCCTTATGCTCCTGTAGTCTTCCATGGCTTAAGGTTGATGTAGATAAGGAAGATGTTTTCGCTCAAATGTGTGTGTTTCCAAAGACAGAATATAAGTTAAGAGAAAGGAAATGAATCCGACGGTATGAGTATAGATAAAGTATATGAAAACAACACAATATGCTGTTAAAGTGAAAAGATTTTATATCATATTCATAGCTAATATTGAACAATATTTCGATTTATAAAAATCATCTTCAGAGCTTGTTTATACTCCAGCCTTATCAATAGCGGAGACGAAAATAATATGAATTTATGAATTTAAAACGAAAAAATTGATGTTGCAAAAAAGTTATGCGGAAGTTTCAAATATAAGCAACTGCCAACGCTTTTCTCGGTCAGCGACAGTTATGTATCTCTTATTGTAACAGTTTTTGAAAAAAGAAGACATATTCCAAACTCGATGATAGACAAATTCTTTTTTTCAAACAGAATGAGTATTAACCCGTTCACGGGTTGGCCCGCAACGGATTTATAGAAAATAATTTTTATTTTTGTATTTAAATTTGTATTTTAGTATTTTTGTTTTTTCTTATGTATAAAGCAAAAAGTATAAATGATTGTAATTTTTTTTAGATGATTTATATATATATATATATATATATATATATATATATATATAAAAACCTTCACACAAAGGGAATGATAATCCATGTATACTGTGCCTGCAAAAAATGTTAAAATAGCAGAATTTAGTCACCCAGAACAGCTATTGAACATTCGGGCATAGTTCAAAATTAAATGCAGACAAAAAATAAACACAAAATCTGCTTAGTGACATTCGGCATTACGTAGGGGGTGAGTTCGAATGTGACATACACCCGCAACATTGAAAATGGGTACAACCCACCTATAAATTTCAAAACGATGGCAGACAAAAAGATACCCTGAAGATTCGCGCGAATGCGAGACACTTAAGTTGGTACATTTTAAACGATTCTTACCTTAAACCATTCGACTTTAGCCGTCTATTTAGCTCTTTATATTGAGCACGTTTCACTCGATTTTAGGGGAAAAATCCCGAAGTGAATAAGGTTTTATACATATTTACTTAGTGGATTTTATAGTCACTCCGATATATATATATATATATATATATATATATAAACGTGACTTGTCAGGAATATATGAAACCATTCTGAATAACTCCGAGCCTGCTGTGCGGTTTTATGTTCACTAGGCAGGCTCTCAGTGAGAATACCGTTCTGTTTGTGGAAGAACACTTTCACTCTTACAATAGCGTGGAGTGAGGTTGTCTATTGTATTTACAGCGGATATGCATTAGACTTTCCTATAAACCAGAATATTTATCCGCAGATAATGTTCTGTTGATTAAGAAAGATTCCAGAAATGTGTAACATTTTAGTATAGATGCCCCAATGGTGTTCACACAAATCCGCTGAAAACGATTCAAGTAGTGAAAAGATTTCAACAAGCCGAACACGTAGAAAATATTGAACGCATTCTTATCAGGAAACAGGCAATTGACAATATGAGATTCATAAAAATATATATAAGGGAAAAGGAAGTATACCGAAAGTAGCCATATATTTTGAATGTCCCAGATGACCTATTTTCACGACTAGTGCAAACACCTATTGAGTAAAATGATAATATAACGAAAAGGTAGACAAATACCCAAACTTTGCTAGAGAGTTGAAAGACTGTGCAATATGAGGGTGAAAACGATATCAATATATATATATATACCCAAAAAAATAGATGAACTGGAAATATTTGATTGTAATATTATTTTGTTTTTAGTTTATAGGAACAATTTCTCAATAATTTCACGCTAGTTAACCGTAGTTAAATAGCAATTAATTTGTTCAATAATTATATGAGTGACCATATGAGTGACAATATGCTTCCAAGATTTTTTCAAGACAGCTCGTAGTATCCTTGAGCAGTTTCCATTTATCTTTTTCTCTAAGTTTTTCGTTTGTGGTGCAGCCATACAGTAGCACTGAAACGGCTATAGGTTGGACGAATTTTCGCATAATTTTATAAAATACATCAGATTTCCATATGATCGATTATCTGTCTATAGCAGTCGTATGTGTATATTGGCACCGCTTTCTGTAGATGAGATATTACTTCCTAGGTATCTGAACTAGTCTACTAATTTCAGAGGCTTACATTCCAGTTTAGCTCAGTCGGTAGAGTGTTCGGCTAGGAATCACACGGTTTTTGTTTCGATACCGGCCCTCGCCAACTCAACGAACGAGTAGCACAAGGATCTATGCACTAAAGTGAGGAGCTGATATTAGGTGTGGTGCTCCACCTTAGGTGTTAGAATAATCTCCTTGGTCTACCCCTAGTGAAAAGGGAATAGACTCTCTCACTGTCTGGCTGATACCGACATTAGGCCACCTCGGCGATTTTACTTTACCCTTTTTTACATTCCAGTGTGGAGATATCTACATCTTGTTTAAAACAAATGCACTCTGTCTTATCTGAGGTTAACACAAAAGCCAATGCCTCTTCTGTGTTTTCTAGGTTATGCAGCAATGATTCATGCAGGTGGATTTGCGAGAAGAACTTGAAAAAAAATAATAGTAGTAAACTCTTAAAATAACGCTGCTTAAAATAAAATAAAATTGGAAAAGAAATTTCAAAGAAAATTCTGGCAGTAATCACACTGTTAAACATGTCTACGATACAGGGAGATTGCTTTTCCTTAATCTTACCTTTTTGAATCTCACTTTCGATCATGTCGCTAACAGACAAATACCAAAAGATCGTAAAAGACTTGACATTGAACAAAGAATTGATCTTTAATTATCATTGTAACGTTGGAACCGAATATTGTAAAAATAGCAGCTTCGTTTGGTTTGTTTTACGGCATATCGACATCAGTGGGTCATTTAATGCCGACAAAGTTTTAAAATAAATACATTCTTAATGGATACTCATTTTTTATGCTTTTCTATTTAACCCATATATGGGACACTAACAAGCACTCTCACGCTGGGTCAGAGTGCATCTGGGAGCAATGCTGATGTAGATGTGCCCTACATTCCCCAAGCCTCCAAAACTGGAACCTCACCATCAGATAACGTTTAACGTCATTCCCAAGACTTGAAAACCCTCAGCCACTGCCTTCTAGCACCCATATGATAAAAGGGTTGGGGTTTACCACGTGTGGAATAGTATCGGAACAAATATAGGGGCTAAGGCTTGACGTGTCCAGCTGATTGATCGGAGGGGGCCTCTCCGACCGCCCGTCTAGCCCAAGTAAAGGTCAAAGTGGAGAGTTGCAGGTCATGAACTGCTCAACCACCTGCGTTCCATCCTTAAGTATCACGAGCCGCCACCCACGGCCAACAGGTGACCCCATTGGCGGAGTCTTCCCCCTCTACAGAGTTGCTGTCGGTGTATTATAAAAGCGGAACAAATTGCAGACCACAATCAAGAACAAGTCTTGCATTAAATAAAGTAGCAATCAAGTAGTACGGTTTCTCTGAATGTTTGAGATGAGGCTTGAGGATTAGTATTATCTGCGTTATTCCGACTATTGTCCCCATCTTCATTGTCCAATTGGACACATGACCTAGTGGATAAGATAGTTAGGTTAAGACAGTTCTAAGTGACAGTTATCTCTGGAACCAGAGTTCAATCCTGAGTGAAGGCAGTTAGAAAAATGATTAACACAACTCCTACTCCAGCTATGGTTAGCGGAATGAGAACAGGATACCCCCGTGGACTAAATAAAGGGTTAGGTTCAAAGTTCCGTGATGGCTCCCGATTACGACAAGAAAGTTCCCGAGTTCGAAAAGAAGGTTCCCGAGTTCGAAAAGAAGGTTCCCAAGTCCGACAAGAAATACCTGAAGAAGGCCGGAGGGCATATCGGCCGAAACGTTGGACAAATAACAATGAAGATGAGGAAAATAGTCCGAATAACACAGATAATACTAAAGTAGTACGGTTTCGTAAATAAATATATCCATGTATATTTATGATTTATTTTAGTGAATATGCCTATTTCACTGAATGTAGATGGTTATTAAAGTTTATATGTAATAAATTAATTTTAACTATATAAACTCTAGTAGTAATGACATTGCTAGAAATGTCCACGACTTTGGGAGAAAGCGGAGTTTTATTTCTATTGCTTTTTCTCTGATCTTCCATTGTTGAATCTGCTTTAATTTCCATTGACAACGATTGAATCCAATACAATCGTTTCTTGCATATACAGTGGTACCTATAATACTATTTATATTAACACATAATTTATTAATTCATTATAATACATATACTGTATTGCCTTGACTTACGAGTGCCCCAACTTAGGAGTCAAGTTACCACTGTATATTTTCTGAACTTGTGGAAAGGACAAGTGTAAACATAAAGGTCCATAGATTTTTGCCTGGTAATCAGTCTTACAGAGTGAATATTCATTTTCTATCGAATTTAGTTTGCTATTAAAGTCTATGTTTAATAAATTGGTTATACGTCTATAATACAGGAAATATTTTAACAATTTTAATACAATTCCTAATAGTATTTAATCATCTTATTATAATGGAGATTGTGTGTCTGTCTGTAACTGAAACAATATTACAACTTAAGTCACAATTCCCTTAGTTATTTACGTCACATTGTCCATGATTGAATTTTTATTCAAACCTCAATTATTAATAATATTGTTTGACATTATTAATACTGTTGACCATATCTCAATACGAATAACATGCAATTGTAATTATTTATACAACAAAATAGCCAGCCCAGTTGGCTGGGGCTTTAGAATACACCAACTTCACCTCTGCAGAGGAGTAACCCCCCCCCTAAATGGGGCTATCTGTTGGCCATGGGTGGTGACCCATAATGATTAAGGATGTACCTTGTGAGTATGTCTATATCTGCCATGTATGTATTTTCTCCACGTGCTCACAGAATAAAGTCTATATTTGTTAAAATACATAACTTCTTTGTTGGTTTAATTCATGTACACATATGTACCCACGTTGGGAGGTTACTTTGAACCTTCCAACTTAATATAAGAACATTTACATCTTATAATACCAATACACAACTTTCGTTGTTTGAGAGAATTTGAAATTTTTAAAAAAGTTAAAAATCAACCTGCCCTGGTGAGAAAAGCTACAGGGAACTTAGGAAATAATTATTTTAAAATCTGCGAGATTAATTGTTTAAGTAGATTCAATCTAAACTAGTAAAAATAAAATCGGAACTTTTAAACATCGAATGACTCGGGAGGGGGGGGGGGGTCAACAAAACTAAAATAGGAATCAAAGGGGTCCTTGAATGAAAGAAAAAAAAACGGTTGAGGACATTTGATCTAGGCTATTCCATAAACAAAAACTGCAAAATTTCGGATAAACAGGAAATAATCAAAACAAAGCAATCGGAAATATTTCAGTTACTGTGGAAAGAACAGCCAATTGGTTATGGATAAAGAAAAGCAACAAATGGATTACGAATTGATACTTAAATCTTATTATAA
>CM042146.1:1832683-1835183 GCA_023376005.1 Doryteuthis pealeii | reverse complement strand
GCCAGTAAATCATTATTAATAAATGGATTTATTTAGTTAAATATAAAATAGTAGTTAAGATGTCGAGGTGGCCTAAAGTCGGTATCAGGCAGTCAGCGAGGGAGTCTAACCCGTTTTCACTAGCGCTAAACCAAGGAGATTGTTTTTGGCGTCTGAGGCGGAGCGCCACACCTACACTCTGCTCCTCACTTTACCGCACACATCAATGTGCTACTCACACGCTGAGTTGGCGTGAGTTGTATAGTACTGTGGGGGTTGTTTTCGTATTTGCCTGGGGAATTATCTGCCCGTTTAGTGTCGCTGATTCCCGCTAGGGGTCTCGTGTATTTAAGCGGCTGTTTTGGATTTCTCTTCCTCTTTGTCTGCTGCTCGACCTACGAGACACAATGAGGTAGTCTTATGCCTACCGCTTTCTTGGTGGGACTTTGCCCCCCCCTCTTACATTACTGTGATTTCCCAGCATGGACTACTTTAGTCTCATGTCTGTTGCTTTTATGTTCATATTACTATTGTATACGTATGTATGTTTCATGTACACTTCTATGTAATTTATGTATCCTTTATGTATTCATGTGCTGTTATATAAAATGTTTTGTCCCTCAACCCTTGTCGGAGTTTGTTTGCGTTTCAACGTGTTATAACTTTGTCATAACCTTTGAATCTTACAGTACCATTACTGTTCTTCAACAATGATGACTTTAGCATTAAATAAACCGGGATGTTTGATATACCATTTAACAAAGAAACTAAAGAAAAAAAAGATTATAAAGCCTAGAGCAAGGATTGAACTCACTACATTGGTCAATTGTCCAATAAGAATGAAGGTGGCTAACATTTCGTATGTGCTAGTTATTTTTTTCTCTAGTGAAACAAGGTCATCATATCGGGATGTCAATTCAATTAGTTTCTTTCTTTTTAATTTGTTTTGGTATCTTTCAGGATTATTTAATATTTCCTTCAATTCTAATTAAATGAAGCATTATCAATGATTATTAATTTCATTCTTCATCAGATTAAATTGTGGATTCGAAGGAAAAGGGATTAATTATGTCAATACAACAATTGTTAGAGGAAAACTGGTAAATTCTAACACTGTCGCTTAGAACAATTTTCCACAATGTGGCAACACACATTTTATTATCATCGACGACTTTTCGCACATACATTTTCACCGACCGTACGTGTCGAGAACCAAAGATGAACAATGGACAATCGTGGTTTCTTCGCTAACTAGATTAAAATTACTATCTAACTTTTTAACTTTTAGTCGCATAACTTTAACTCAACCAATGACTGCCAATTAGTAAACTGTAAAGTTACACCGAGTTGACATTACAGATAAAATATTCTTAAATTTATGTACACTATCTTTCAAACATTTATATATTTGGGCAGCTTTTTTCTATGTATATAGTGTAGAACCAGACGGACATTTCTTGTCTGACAAGTTTCTTTTCTATTTCTCTGAATTGGACACAGGGCCTAGTGGATAAAGGTGTTATGTTAAGACAGTTCTAAGTGACAGTTATCTTTGGACTGCAGGTTCAATCCTGGCCAAGGGCAACAGTAACATAGAATAATAATTAACACAGCTTAAAGCCTCTACCGAGCTATGGTTAGCGGAATGAAAACAGGGTACCCCTGTGGATTGAATAAAGGGTTAGATTCAAAGTTCCGTGATGGCTCCCATTACGACAAGAAGATTCCCGATAACGACAATAAGGTTCCCAAGTTTGAAAAGAAGGTTCCCGAATCTGATATGGTTCCTGAGTCCGACAAGAAATACCTGAAAAAGACCGGAGGGCACATCGGCCGAAAGGACAATAGTCCGAATAATGTAGATAATACTTTCTTTTCCATATTTTCTAGTTTTCTGGCCAGATTCTTAATATCGGGGATTTGTCCACCAATGTTTTCGTCATTAGTACTTTTAGCACTCTGGAGTGCCATCATCAGGGGCATATGTAATTGAGTGGGATCCTGTTTCTTTTTATACATGAAAGGTGGTTAAACAACCGAGTAGCAGTCAGAGGAAGTAGGGGGAACTCACAGAATTTATATGAAAGGGTGTGGGGAAGGGGAGAAGGAAAATTGGTGGGAAAAGAGTTATACACTATTTAGGATGTAACTGCTATATTCAAAATTAATTCTATTCAACGTGGGTTTATTTTGCTTAATGTATAAAGTTTCGATAATTTGGAATGTTTGTTTCTTTATGTGTAGTATGTATTTTGGGTTAGAAATTTCCGGTAATTAAAAAAATAGAACTAGTTAATCTGTTATTTACAAGAACATATACACATCTGATATGTTAAAATAAGGTCCAGAGTTCAATCCTGGGTAGAGGCAGTTATAAAAATAATTAACAAAACTTCTATCCCAGCTATGGTTAGCGGAATGAGAGCAGGATACCCCCGTGGAATAAATAAAGGGTTAGGTTCAAAGTTCCGTGATTGCTCCCGATTACGACAAGAAAGTTCCCGAGTTCGAAAAGAAGGTT
>CM042146.1:1822683-1827683 GCA_023376005.1 Doryteuthis pealeii | reverse complement strand
GTGAGACTTTTGAGCGGACATACCTCCGTAATCCCGTTTGGACTCATCCAAACTATTTTGACCCCTGTGCAACATCCTTGGATTGAGACCCAAACATTTTGATATCATCATATTGGAGCTGGCGGAGTGAATGCCACGCAGTACAGAATGCCCTCCCAATTTTATGGGGAAGTGAATGGCGTCATGATGCTTCTTTCCTCACTACTACCCAAGTGAATCTAGTTTGCTGCACAGTAGACAAAACTTGAAATAACCAAAGAACATTTGTGAAAACAATAATTTAAAATGATGATCACACATGTATATACACATATATATAGTATATTAAGAAAGATTGAAAAAACACAGGTTTATATGAGTTAAGTGGTGAGGTTATTGGCCGACGCTGCAGTGTTTCGATCTATTAATTAGATCATCTTCAGGGCGTGCGTGTGTGTGTGTGTGTGTGTGTATGTGTGTGGTGTGTGGAAGCGAGTGGTTTAATTTTTCTTGTCGTAAGATATGGGCCCGGCAAGACGAGTTTAAATCCTGGTCGAGGCGTTTTGCATTTCACAAAACGTTAATACGAAAGTTCAGAATAGCCTCAAGCTATGGGAAAATAGTAGGACTGACAAGGCTTTTCAAACTGGGTTATGCAACGAGTTTAGGAGAAGGATAACTCTGAATTCAGACCTGTTTAACTGTTAATATATATATATATATATATATATATATATATATATATGAAGTGGACAAAAAATGTGTTTGAAATGGCGATAGCCGACAATTTTTATGAGATTATGTGCTTAATTAAAGTCATACATAATTTGTTAATTAATTAATTATAATTAAATGAATTAGGCGTGCATAAAGGTTTAAATGTAAAGCGTAAACAAATCGAGAAAAAGACAACCTCTGTATGTACATTTCAGCCCATTAGGCCTCATCAGCCGAGCTATAGACAGGATAGTGCTTTGTATATGATTCGAACCCTACCTGTCATGCTGACAGGCGGACACTCTAACCATTACACTAGCTGGCTTCCCCAGAATTTCTCGTTTATTCTAAACTGATGTGTATATCGCACTTTTTGGGTGACTTATAGCACGACAGTATGAAGTGAACAAACAATGTGTTTGAAATGGCGATATCCGACAATTTTATATATATATATATATTATATATATATATATATATATATATATATATGTTGATTCTTTTAAATATAAAAGTTCTTCATAAGCAATATTTAAAAGATTCAACAAATAAATAAAGCTCCTACAAATTTGTGGAGCACTGTGATTTCTTTGTTTCATCCCAAAACAAATTTTTAAATATATATCTATATATCTATATCTATATTGTGTGTGTGTGTGTGTGTGTGTGTGTGTGTGTGTGTGTGTGTGTGTGTTTATTAGCACACAGAAAACAATCCATCTCTATCACTACCCTCCTTCTTTATTTTATTTTCTAACCCAGCATTTTAAATCAACTGAAATGACTGCAAGAATAATTCACTGCGATATGCCGTATATAAACTTGACGGAATTGCATATCGATATTTCCCACGTTTGTACACCTGTGCCGAGTCTGAATAATGAATGATGAAAATAACTAATTCATTTCGCAGTCTTTTGGACTATAAAAGACGACTAAACAAAAGTGTTCATCTTCGATATGATTGCTTTAATCGCTCAGCTCAGCTCAGCTCAACTCCTGCTTGCAATCACACATATTCAACTCTATTCTTATCTGAATATAATTACCTAACATAGTATTGGCATACGTACACACATGCATAAAGATAATGTACACGCATATATATATAAATATATATATATATATATGTGTGTGTATGTGTTATGTATGTGTGTGTGTGTGTGTGTGTTTTGTGTGTGTGTGTTATAGAATTGGGCGTGGCATGACTAAAATCCTCTTAAGGATATCACATTGGCTAGCCGAGTTCAAATCCTGAACGAGCCTGTCTGTGCATAATTTGCCTTGGGAATTATTTGCATCGTCTCCCCCGTAAGATAGGGGGTAAATAATAGGGTAAAATTAGCTATGTAGATTTATAGAACCAACCACACCCGCACACACATACATATATATATGTATATATCAACGCCTCCACGCGAGTAGGATATAACACAAGATATATATATATATATATATATATATATATGTCCATGCATATATATATATATATATATATATATATATATATATATATATATATATATAGAATAGAATATTATTACATATCTATTTATTTGATGGCAATAGAACAGTCACAACCTTAGGTTTCATACATGCAAAATCGCATGCATTCATCAGATGACGTTGATCCGTTGTATTCGGATCAACATCTAAAAAAAATCTTATATATATATATATATATATATATATATATATATATATATATATATATATATATATATCGATAAAATGAATAAATCGAATTTCTTTTTTCGAAACAAATTTATATTCATAGAAAGGTAATAAATTTTGAATGTAATTGTAGGGAAGATTTTAATAAGAACTGATATTTCTAATTGGTTATTTCAATCTTTTTCTCAGACATTTCCTTAGCCGATATTTAACGTGACTTATAAAACTTGATGTTTGCAGGTGTTGTCTAAAGAACGGCAGGCAAGATTCAGTCTCACTTTCATTAATTTTACTTTAATTAAACCGACACCTGTGTCTCAGACAAAGACAGCTTCCGGTTATATTCTTCCTTTTAGAGAATTGCGTTTTTCCCTGGAGAGGAAATTTTTCTTTAATTAATTTCAGTTTATTTCAACTCTTGAATTTTATATCGAACGCTTTTCATAATTTACGCTCTTCTCCAGTGCATATGGCTTTAACCTTTCATATAAGATTTCATATAAGTTGAACCTTTCAAACATTGCACCAAATTATATAATACCGCGGATAAACAGATACACACTTAAAATATTGTTTAAGTTCTAAACCATAGATACGGGGTTTTTGATATTTCTAGTAGAGTATTAAACAATAAAAACTGTGTGGGCGTCCATTCATGGTGTAATAGTTAGCAAGTTAGTCGTGCAGATCCATTTCTATTAAAGATCGATACGACCCTCACTGGATGCCCCATACTTTCGATCGTGTGCCATATCATACTTGTGGTGAATCGATTAGGTAAATAACGGCGTCCTATCATAGTTTAATAGCAAGCCACAACCGCAGTTCCATTACTACTGAATAGCGTGCTCCATACATGAGACCTTGTGTCACACCCTATTCGTAGTGAATGTGGTGGATGAATACCAATGCGTCCCATCATGGTGTAATGGTTAGCAAGCTACTCTCACAGATCCGTTAATATTGAATAGCGATTTCGATCCTCGCTGGAAGGACCATACTTTCGGCCTTGTACCACAGCGAATGGGCTGGGTAAATACCTTAGATTTTAGCAATTCTATTGGAGCATTATTCACCTAAAACTGTTCGTGATGTAATGGTTAGCAGGCTAGTCTCGCAGATCCATTAATACTGAATAGTGAGTTCGATCCTCATTGGAGGTCCCATACATTCGGCATTGTGTCACATCCTACCCAAAGCGAATAGGTTGGGTAAATACCTATTAGGTTTTAAGAATTCTATTGGAGCTTTATATAATCAAAACTATTAGGGTATCCCATGGTGATGTAATGGTTAACAAGCTACTAATTGAATAATCAGTTCAATCTTCATAGGATGCTCCATACTTGAGACCTTGTATCACATCCTACCCACGTCGAACGGGTTGTGTAAATAACAGGGCATCCCATCATGTCGTAATGTTTAGCAAGCTAGTCCCGCTTGTCCTTTACTAGTGAATAACGAGTTTAATCCTCACTGGCTGACTCATACATCCTACGCATGGCGAACGGTTTGGGTAGAAAATGGCGTCCCATTATGGTGTGATAGTTAGTGTGCTGTTCTCGAATAGGTCGATCCTCGGTGAATACCACATGTATCTCATTCGTGGTGAACGGCTCGGGTAGAAAAGATCGTCCCATTATGGTTTAATAGTCAGCAAAGTACTCTCGCAGATCTATTACTACTGAATAGTGACTTCCATTATCGCTTGATACCCGATACCTGTGACCTTGTGTCACATTTTAACCGTGGTGAACGGGTCGGGTAGAAAAGATCATCCCATTGTGGTTTAATAGTCAGCAAGGTACTCTCGCAGATCTCTTACTACTGAATAGTGAGTTCCCTCATCGCAGGATACCCGATACCTGTGACCATGTGTCACACCATAACCATAGTGAACCGTTTGGGTAAATATCTATCTGTAATCAAAGCTGATATTAACTAGGAGGTAAACTGCGCTCACACTGGATAAGCAAAATACTTGCTCCATGATCTATATAAACTGTAACTTGCTCACCAGCTCATTTTGTAACTAAAATTTTGTTGGACCAAGTATCCAATAGGCACCCCATCTGACAAGACAACAAGATGACACCCGGAGGAGATGGGAGAAAAATCAGCAAGAACCAGAGTAAAAAGAGAAATGAAGTAATAAAGTAAGATCATCTCCTCTTCAAGTAACTCTCTCTCTCTCTCTCTCTCTCTCTCTCTCTCTCTCTCTCTCTCTCTCTCTCTCTCTCTCTCTCTCTCTCATATGTCTCTGTATCATCCAAGAATTCTCTTACTGACTGTTTATATACCAGATGTTAGATGTGGGTATATAACAACCACCCCAACTACTGGTTAAATAGTACGACTACTTTTCTCGTACAAGGATGGCTTAGCATTAAATAACCCACGTAATTTGATATGCTATTGTGACAGAGAACACGAGGTGGGTGGCCCGCCGTATTCTCGAAGGAAGCGGGCTAGGCTTTGCCTGGCATGTGGAATCGAACCCGTGTCCTTCGGAATGCGAATGGGCGACACATTGGCACTGAATTCAAGATACTACTGTCCCGGATGTAAGCGCCAGGTGCCCGGATGATGGCTACGAAGATTCCGGCAGCTAGGATTGGCTCAGGAATCTC
>CM042146.1:1792683-1817683 GCA_023376005.1 Doryteuthis pealeii | reverse complement strand
TGTCGAACTTGGTAGCCTTCTCGAACTTGGGAATCTTCTTTTTGAACTTGGGACCCTTTTTGTCGAAATCGAGAACCTTCTTGTCGTAATCGGGAGCCATCACAGAACTTTGAAGCCAACTCTTTAAGCAAAACCTGACAAGCCAAGCAAATGCGTTTCACCGGAGGGCGAAGATGAGGACAATAGTCCGAATAATTCAAATAATACAAAATACCATCTTACTTTAGAAAATATATTACGAAACAGCTTTATTTTATTATAATATGAATGTGTTTGGTTTGATATAAATCTGGAATTTGTCTAGACCAGAAAATCGCTTTGAAAAAGAAACTTTTTTGTCGATTTAGCAGCATGATGAAATGCAACATCATCTTGAAATATGATATCTGCTCGATTTACCAAAATGAACAGCTTTTCAATAGTTGATAGTAATCCTTTCTTAAAAATATTAATACATTTCTTTGCGTTAATATGCTTGTCACATCGAATTAGTTTATTAACTCCAGAAGAAGAGAAAGCTTTCCAGCTCATTATTCCACTCTTTCCATGGTTAACTGTTGTTTTAGACATTCTGCTAATAATGTGGTATTTTAGTTAAAAATAAAAGAATTTTAAAAAGTCAACGAGATATCTTAAGAGGTTTTAACAAACAAATAGATAAATATGAGACTATACAAACGGATAGGAACGGAGAAAATGTGTCTGACCACCCTTTATTCGGGATGAAGATTAGATTTAGGGATATATTTTTAGTAGTTTCGTAAGAGGCTAGTGACCAACTATAAAGATAAGGCACGTGGTCTAATTAAAGAATGTGTGGTCATTCGACCGGAAGCAAAGCTTGCGAGGGCAAGTAAAATAAGAAAAATATAGTTTAACCAGGAAGATTTGGGGAGTTCTGTATAGAGACGAGTCTTGTAGTTTTGGGTAGACTCGGATAAACCAACTACGTTTGTACAGTTGAGCTGTCTATCTTTCCTCATAAACTTTTGGATCAATATATATATTTACCAACCCCTATACACGAGCAGGAAGGTCAATTTATTAACCGGAATTTAACAGGTTTGAATTCAGAGTTTTCCCTCTCCTCGATTGATTACCTAGCCATGGATAAGAGCCCAGTCTGCCCGGGTATTTACCTATAGCTGGAGGAAGAATTGGATTCATACCTTTCCCAAGGATATTAGCGCCATGTGAAATCCAAACAGCTTTGTCCAGAATTGAACTCGGGTAGAGTAGTCCATTTTCTACAACTCTAACCATTACACAACGCGCCTCCTTTTGGGTCAATATAAGTAAAAGTAAAGTCGCCGGGGCGGCCTAAAGTCGGTATCAGCCACACAGCGAGGGAGTCTATCCCCTTTTCAATAGCGCTAGACCAAGGAGATTGTTTTAGCATCTGAGGTGGAGCGCCACACCTACCACCAGCTCCTTACTTTACCGCGCAGATCCCTGTGCTACTCATACGCTGAGTTGGCGAGGACCAGTATCGAACTAGGAACCTTGTGGTTTCTAGCCGAACGCTCTACCGACTGAACTAACCCGGCCCACTCTCGGTTTTGTGAATGTAAATAACTGATTGAATGCCAACTCAACAACACGAAAATGCAACATATACAAATGCAGTGTCTAGAAATTCTACTGAAGTAATAATTCTTCTGTTGATTTCCTAATACAACGTTCCATAACATCACTATTGAGTCAACATTTTCACTCAGTCTACCATATTATGTTTTCGAACGCTTACTATCAAATATGAAATTTTCTCCAGAAAAATACAATCCATCTGTTGGAATATTTTGATATATAAATTGTACTGAAGTCCACCACTTAAACTTGGAGACTCTGCGTGGCGCGTGGATTAAAGCCAGACAATCAACACGCTCGAATACGTGGTTAGTTACCTATCTAATGACCGATTTTAAAGCCGTTCATTTGCACGTGTCACCACAAACGAACGGATCAGTAACCACGGAACACTTGGATTCTACCTATCACTAAGGAACACCGAAAAACAACCAATGACTCTACCAAACACTAAGGAAACCAAGGAACAACCAAGAACTATACCTAACAATAAGGAACACCAAGGAACAACCAAAGACTATACTTAATACTAGGAATGCGAGGAACAAACCATTTTCTACATAGCACTAAGAAACACCGAGGAACAACCAAGGACTTTGTCTAATACTTAGTAACAAAAAAGATTCTTCACTGAGGAATAGAACGGTTCTCCACTGTAAAGTGCTCTCACTTACAGTCAAAAAATGTCACAAAAATCCTAACACTGTCCTTGATATTTGCTTTTTTGAACAAATACTTCTTACCATATATTTTTCTTTGAGTGTTCTTTTAATAGTTTCTCGAGAAAAACTTAAAATATCAAGATTTACATTCTCTTTCAGTTTGGCTTTTTGATCGCCTATAACATGAGACCCAGTCTCTGACAGGTTTTTCTCTCTTTACAATGACTAGACTAGATATCCTCTTCTGGTTGAAATCGGTTGAACTTTAAAATATCTAACCTTTTCTATTTGCTACAACAGTCACTTTTTTGTGTTTGTCAAATGCGACTGGTCATCGGGAGTGAAAAACTTTTCTATTCAATTTTTTTTCTTCTCGCAGGCAAAAAAACAAAAAAAAAACAATAAAAAACATAAAATATAAAATAAATCAATTTGAAATAATATCAAAAGGATGGGGTTGTGTTTTATCTATTTTGGTTTATATTATAATCATTTTATACATATTTCTTAGTTGTCATCGCGACTAATGCAGACCCCTCCCTCCCATTTATGTAATTATACCAATGATATTCTGCAAGTCTTTTTGTCTCTTTAAAGATTCGGATCATATGACCTTTAGGCACCCCTTTTTCGATCTCGTTTCATCGGGACATTTTTTCATTTACACTGTCAAAATCCAGTTGTTTGTTAACAGATGATTTTTACAGTTTTTTGTCTAATTATAAAAAAACCCCCTAACCCTAACCTAACCCCTAACAAACAACCGGATTTTGACGGTGTAAATGAAAAATTGTCCTGATGAAACGAGATCGAAAAAGGGGTGCCTAAAGGTCATATGGTCCAAAAATTCCATGGAATACCTTTGTTTTCAATTGTCCTGTTCTTTGGATATTTGCATAATAATGATAATGGTGCTATGGTGAAAATACTCAGAAAATTCGAATATATATATATATATATATATATATATATATATATGTGTGTGTGTGTGTGTGTGTGTGTGTGTGTGTGTGTGTGTGAATTTGATATATTGAAAAAACAAATGATGTTTACAAATGCATGGGATCATCAGGAGAGAATGTGCACCGTTTCGGGGCCTTCCTCTCAACGGTTTTAACTGCACATCGGGCCCCCCTCACTGTTGTGCATTTAAAACTTTGAGAGGAAGGCCCCGAAACGGTGCACATTCTCTCCTGATGATCCCATGCATTTGTAAACATCATTTGTTTTTTCAATATATCAAATTCACATTGTCGGATTAAATATCCTTTTATTTTACATATATATATATATAATATAATATATATATATATATATATATATATATTATATTTTAACTACTTAATATATATTATATATATATATATATATATATATATATATTAAGTAGATGCTCTATCGACTGAGCCAAATATGCTTCTTCCTAAACATAAGAGCATCTTAAAAACTAAAATTAATTAAAAAGAACGGACCATACCATTGGCAAATGAAAAGAAAGATATGACTAAACTGACGATCCTACATCTCGAAAGACGTTGCTCTATGTATTTTTGTATGTATGCATGTTTGTATGTATATATGTATGTAGTATGCATCTATCTATTTATCTTTATATCTCAGCATGTCCATATCTATATTTCTATCTCTGTATATTCATATGTGTCTATCTAAACATATTCATATCTCCCCTCCCTCTCTATCTTTCTCTCTCTCTCTCTCTCTCTCTCTCTCTATATATATATATATATATATATATATATATATATATATATAACGTGTGTCAAAAAGTATCGAGATTTTTAACTTTTTGACACACCTTGTATTCGGAAAAATAACGTTCCATTCATTCATCATTTCTATCTTGGTAAATAGATTCAATATCGATATCTTTTTGACACACCTTATATATATATATATATATATATATATATATATATATATATATATATATATATATAATTTTTGATGTTTGTTTTTAGAAGCATTGTTGAATATATATATATTATATTTTTTTAGAAGCATTGTTGAATGTATATATTATTATTTTTTTGCTTGAAGGCAATTACAATGCATGTATCGCATAAAATTCGATACTTTTTTTTATATAGAAAATGAACTTGACAAGTGTAATCCCGGCAAAGGATCGCTCGGTATGTAGAACATCGTACAGACTGTTTCGACTTTATATGAGACTTAATAAAGTCGATGTTCTACACACCGAGCAATCCTTTGCCGGGATTACACTTGTCAAGTTCATTTTCTATATAAAAAAAGTATCGAATTTTATGCGATACATGCATTGTAATTGCCTTAAAGCAGAAAAAAATAATATGTATATGTGTGTGTGTGTGTGTGTGTGTGTGTGTGTGTATGTGTGTGTGTGTGTTTGTGTGTCACTTTATATCAAGTTATCAATCGATTTCTATATATCTAAAAGAAATTTAAAAAAAGAAATAATCACACACAAACGCACAGCTCGCATGCATATCCTCCAGTTTGTCACTGTCTGTCAGTCCGTCTGTCTGTGTCTGTCTGTGTCTGTCTGTCTGTCTAGAAAAGAAATGAACCAAGCCTACCATCAGAGAAAGAAAAATAAAGACATGACTAAACTCATGACCAAACAACTCGAAAAACGTTGCTATGTTACAGATATTTAACATCGTTTTGTAGATTAAAGAATTCTTTGTTCATTTACCGTCCTATTCATTTCCGTCAATAATTTTGATTTTTTTTCCGACTGTTTTTTTTTTTGGGCGGGAGGGGGGAGGTACCAACTTATTTGGAAAAACGTACACTGAATCTTTTTCTATTTTTTTCTCTATTTCTCGATTGAATACGATTTCTCTTTCCTTTAAGGATAGAAAGAAAATAAACGAAAAAAAAAAAAAAAAGAAAGAAAAGTTCTGAAAGAAAGAAAAAAAGAAGAGTTAGAGTTATCTCCTCTTGGATCTAGTATCATTTCCGTTCTAGTTGCGCCGAGTAAATTGCTAGTAAATTCAAATTACGAAAAAGCACCTGCCAATTCAATCGACGTCTCCAGTCCGTATCGATCGATTCACCTTCGAGTGACACACGGGCGGCGACCGGCACTGAGGTGACTAATATCCAGACAATGATTAAAACGCTTTCTAAGTTGCCGTGAGTGGGAAGCCATTATGAGAACGGAATTGACGCTCCGAATCTAAAATTGAAAAATAAATAAACAAATAAAATAGATAAATAAAAAACAGAAAAAAAAAACGGAATATGAAAGGAGTCAAATAACAAAACAAAACAAAACGCGAAAGAATAAGAAATACTAATAAAAGTGATCAGGTTATTTTTTTTATTTTTCATTTTTCTTTTTTTTTTCTCATTCTTCACCTGTGAGTTTTCGCTTATTGGAATTAAACGAAAGATGAAAGAACACAAATGATTGTGCGATAAGAAGAGATGAAAAAATATAATCGGGAGAAGAATAATCGGGCATCCATTATTGTCGGTCTACGAAGATTCACGTGTCAATAAGGATCATCATCTATAAATCTATATCTATTCTTATATCTATAAATCTATATCTATTCTCTCTACTTCATATCTATCTTTCTCTCTCCCCGTCTCTCTCTCTATAACTCTACGGATGGAGCACTTTATGGCGGCCTTTATATACAAATGTGTGTATTAAAACAGTTAAAATCCCCTTCGAATTCTGTGGGTGACGATGGCCGAGCGGCTGAATCAATCCAGTTTCTATCTTGGCAGTAGGTAGCTCACAAAATGTCTAGCCACACTAAAGAGACTTGATAAGTCTAAACACGTGTCTGTGGATATATATATATATATATATATATATATATATATATATAATATATATATATATATATATATATATGTTGTGTATTTTGGCAGCATGTTATTTTTTAGGCATGTGTTATTGAACAACGCGGAGTATTCTTTCTTCATTTTTTGGATCTGTATTTTTCCAGTCGTCTGGCGATCTTTTTGGTGTTTGGATCCAATTTATATAGAATATATCCCATACTTATATCCCGAGCGCATTCGACTGTTTCGCCAGTCGTCATCATGGGGTATATAATTGGTTTTAGTTCATTATTTTAGTTCTTTATCTATGTTTTTGCTAAATTTGGAGAGTCTATTATATATATATATATATATAGCATATCATATCATATATCATATTTACCAACCCCTCCGCACGAGCAGGATGCGACACAAGGTCAATTTCTTAAGCGGAGTTTAACAGGTTTGAATTCAGAATTTTCCTTCTCCTAGACCGGTTGCCAAACCAAGGTTAAAGAGCCCAGTCTGTCCTACTATTTACTCATGGCTGGAGGGAGAGTAGGAATTCATACCTTTCCCAAGGGTATTAGCGCTAAGGGAAATGCAATTACCACGTTTGAACTCGGGGCGACGTGTCCATTTCCCATGACTTTAACCATTACACCACATGCTTCTAATCATATCATATTATAAGGTAGCACGGATATCTATGACTCTCTCTCTCTCTCTCTCTCTCTCTCTCTCTCTCTCTCTCTCTCTCTCTCTCTCTCTCTCTCTACAAGAGAGGCTTACCATCGGGTATGGGGGGTGGGTAGGAATGGTCATTTGAGTTCCTTTGATTTATCAAGTATAGTGTTTACTGTTTATGAATTTTACTTAATTGTCAAACATTTGTTTTATTGGTTTAATAGTGTGTGTATTTTAAACAAGGCAATCCTCTAAAAGAAAAAAATAATCTGAATTAAAAAAAAAACTCAAACGGTGCTGTTCCTGGGTGGGGGGGGTAGATGTTGGTTGTATGATGCATTGATGCACAACTTTTCTGTTATAAGATCATCCAAAATGTTTTACTGGTTGGTTGTTCGATTTTACTGCATATCAACCCTTTTCGGGTTATTTATGCTGAATCATCTTATTTTGATATTCTGTTTCTTGCAGTATTTGCAGTTGCTTAAATAATTACCCATCTAAGTATTGAACAGACCCATTGCTGCGTAACCTCGGTCAGCTAACGGAAACTAGTGTTTACAACGTGACTCGACATTAAGCATATGATACTGGTTCTTGAAAAAGTGCTTCCCTACTAGAAAAAAAATCCACCTTGTAAGTTGTTCTGGATATGACTCTAAACTACATTTAGTGGAGAGGTTCCATTTTTGGTTTTCTGAGTGTGGAGTACCCCTTCATTTGTATTACTCTCAGGTCCCTCTGACCCGCATTGATATTAATTGTTAAGTCCCATTTATGAGTTAATTAGATCAAATACAATTTTTTTTAATTGTTTAAAAATTAAATTTCTAATAATTGAATAACCAACAAAATGAATAAAACAAAAACATCTTTGGCATAAAATAACCCAACAAGTGTTGACATGCCGTAAACCTAACGAACGAACCAATCAGCCAATTAACAAACCAACCTTTTATACGAAGTCTAGTGGGTATTTGCCGCATACCCCACTTGTATGGGCTGGGCACAAGGCCTCGTTTTAACGTGGGCCCACCCACAAGCCGAAGCTTGGGTGGGAAAGAACAAAATTGCGTCGATCCTTCGGTATTCCCCTTAAGGGGGCGCCACAGGCACTGGGCAATAAACCCAGCCCTGTCCCTTTAAATCAAGGGGGCAGGTATTGCCTGGGGGATAACCCCCTGGAACCGACGCTATTAATTGAACACACCGGTCCAGTCGCGAAGTCTAGTGGTTTGCCTCTTTCATTGAATTGTAAAGTACTCATTTGTCTTTCATGGCATTGGGCACCTCCTGCGGTGAAATGGTTTGCAAGTTAGATTCGCAAGCCATTGTTAATGAGTTCGATTCTCACTTGGTGCCCCATAATCTGGCCTTGTGTCACATCTAAGCTAGCCTTAATAAATAACTATGTCTTCCATTACAGGAGAGTCTCTTTTTGTTATTGTTGTTGTTGTTTTTTTTTTGTGATCAAAGTGTATTATGATATCAACGTTAACTTATGAGTTACAAAGGAAATTCTAGGCGTATATTGATTTCTTACAGATGACACGTCTCCTAACGGTGATAATTTACATTTAATTTCGCATTATGTGAACACGTTGCGCCAATGGAATGAATTCAGTTAATGTCTAACATGACAAATGAACGTTGCGCCGAGGTCACGTTTTATGACATACTAGAAGACCTCTGATCACGTTGAGTTCTCGTTGTAGCATCAGGTTGATTGTTTGGTTTTGGTTTGGTGGGTTGGGTCTTACGGCATGTCAATCACTGGTTGTTTATTATTCTTTTCTATTTAGACTATAGGTGAGGCCCAAAAATTGACTTACACTCCGGTTCAGAGTTTACCTGGGAGTAATGGCGATAATTGCGTACTTCACACTCCACAGAGCTTCAAAATTGGAACTTCACCATTAGATACTGTTTAACGTCATACCCAGGATACTAAGACCCTGGGCCATCGCCTTCTAGTACATAAATGATAAAAAAGGTTGGGGTTTGCTATAAGGTCATAGGTTTAGGAAAATCATATAGGTGCTATGGCTGGACGTGACCAGCCAATAGTTCGAAAGGAACCTCTCCGACCACACACCTAACAGGTTGATTAGTCGAAATTATATATATATATATATATATATATATATATATATATATATAATATATATACAAGGCTTATGAAAAAATTATCGAGATTTTTTGTATTTTTTGACACACCTTGTATACTAAAAAGAATAACGTTCTATTCATTCTTCATTTCTATATTGGGAAATACAGCTTTAACTTTGGTATTTTTGACACACATGTATCCTGAAAAAATAATGAATTGAACGTTATTTTAAGACTTGGCCTTTGTTTATAAATATAAGGCTATATTGACGAGGATGTTTGCATTTTACATTGCACATATAAACTTGGTAGTAGTAAAAATAGTAGACCAGACTTTAAGCTCTTTAACAGTTCTCCCTTCAGCTATGGTATGAAGTAGAGCAGATTGCACTCTTTAACTTTGGTTATGAAACCAGTCAAAGATAAGGACAACTATATTATTATAATTATATATATATATATATATATATATATATATATATATATAAATAATTACATGTACAATTTTAAATAAATTTGGACTATTTTTTATACTACTGGGACAACAGTTGAGGGCTTTTTCACCGTATTTAATCTCTTTTTAAGTCTGATAGATTGACGGCTAAATTCTTTAGCGGATTTTAACTACTTGAATTCAACTGTTGCTAACCAAGGTTAAAGAGTGCAATCTGCTCTACTTCATACCCATAACAGAAGGGGGAATTGTTAGACTCATACTTTTACCTTTCCCAACGATATTAGAGCTATGAGAAATGCAAACAGACTCGTCCAGAATTTTAACTCGTCGTGAAAATTTGCTACAACGATAACCATTATACCACATATGTGTATTTATGTATTTACCAACTCCTCCGCACGAGCAGGATGTGACACAAGGTCAATTTTTACGCGGAGTTTATACTAGGTTTGAATTTAGAGTTTTCCTCTCCTAGACCAGTTTCCGAACCAAGGTTGAAGAGCCTAGTCCACCCTACTATTTACCCATAGTTAGAGGTAGAATAGTTGGATCCATACCTTTCCCAGGGATATTAGGGCCATATGAAATGCAAGTTGCCTCGTCTAGATTATATTTCTATCTAAATGTATAGTCCAGCAAATTACATTAAGAGTCGTTTCTTTAACTATCATGAAATAGGTGGTTAACGTCTCTTTCCCAGTGGTTGTATATACTTATGTATGCATGCGTACGCTTCTGTGTATGAATGTATGATGTGTGTGTATGTGTGTGGGTGTGTGTATGTGTGTTGCATGTGCCTGCCTGCTTGTCTGTATGTCTGTATCTATATATGTGTGTGTGTAGAGTTTGAAATCTCTTAGGTGGTCAGTGTTCTTAAGTGACGTCGTCTGAGTTCAAACGTCGCTTTAAAAAATTGACAGAGAAACAGTCGGTAAGTTTTTTTATTCCTTCTCCTCATTATTTTTAGTGCTCTCTCTCTCTCTCTCTCTCTCTCTCTCTCTCTCTCTCTCTCTCTCTCTCTCTCTCTCTCTCTCTCTCTCTCTCTCGCACACACTCTCTCTTTCTGATTGTATTTTTCCTCCTTTATTTGTTTCGACTGTTTGACTCTGGGTGCTAGTGTCTCGTAGTATATATTAATTTCTTCTGAATGTGTGAACACAGTTCTCTACTAAGACTGGTGAATGAAGCCAGGAAAAGTTAAATGTAAATATTTCCAAACACTGTAATCTGCCTCCAAGATAGTTAATCATGGCAGTAAAAAAAAAAAAAAAAAAAGAAAAAGAAAAAGAAGAGAAGAAATATAAAAAAAAACGAATTATTAGGGCCAGTGAAGAAGAAATATGCACAACAAAATGATTAGAAAAAATGTTTATAACATCAACAAATTGTTCTTTTTTATTTTCTTTCGATTGTATGAAACTTTCCATACTCAACAGAGAATGTTAATTAACTCTTGGTTGTTATTGAAAAAGAAAAAATTAAAACAGAAAGCAAATGCTAACACTATTACAATAACTACTATTACAACTAGTAGTAGAAATACTTTTAGTAGTAGTAGTAGGGAGGAGGAGGAGGAGAAGTAGGAGTAGTAGTAGTAGTATTAAATGAAAAAAAATAGAAGATTTGATATTATTCATAATGTTGATGATTAAAAATAAAAGGTTATAAAATACTTTTATTCGCCGTCGGGAGACCACCCGCATTGATATCGTTAGGGTTCGAGCTAACACTGCTACCATAACTACTACTACTAGTAGTAGTAGCAGTACTCTTAGTAGTAGTAGTAGTAGTAGTAGTAGTAGTAGTAGATGAACAAATAAGTAGAAGATTTGATATTATTTATAATGTTCATGATTAAAATTTAAAGGTTGTAAAATACTACTATTCTCAGTCGGTAGAACACCCGCCTAGAAATTGTTAGGGTTCGATACCGGTCCCCGGCAAAAACATCAGCGTATGAGTAGCACAGAGTGGACAATCGGTAAAATTGGATACTGACGGTAGGTGTGACGCTCCCACTCATCAAAACATTATCCCTTGTCTAGCTCTAGCGAAAGGGGATAGACTCTTTCGCTGCCAACTGATACCAACAATAGGACATTCCGCTAATTTACGCACTTATTACTACTACTACTACTACTACTACTACTGTACTTCTGATAATACTACTGATTAAAATGTGGTCATACTGCAACCGTATTTTAATGGTTAGCAAGCTAATCTTGCAGATCCATTACCTCTGAAAAGCGAATTCGATCCTCGCTGGATGCCCCATACTTGCGACCTTGTGTCACACCCTACTCGTAACGAATAGGTTGGGTAAATATCCACTAACAAAACAGAGAGAGAGAGAGAGAGGGGGGATAGATAGATAGATAGAAATAAACAATTCAGATAGATACATACGAGTAGATACATAGATCGTATATACATAGATAAGCTTAAATATATCTTCATATACCTGTAGTATCAAATTATTATAAAGTGCGTACATTTTATTAAAGCAATTGAAAAGCTACCTAATTAATTAAAGTTTCTCTGTATTCAAAACCATTATAATGTCCATCGATGGTTGGAAAAGTTTGTGAATAAAATTTGGATAATGCCAACACAAGATTCTTCTTACATTAGTCGTTCTTTAGAGAAGAACAGACCGAGAGAAAGTTTACCAAATATTGTAAAACAAATCTTTTATGTGGTCTTTAACAAAGCTTGGTCTTTTCGAATAAAAAATTGAAAAACACGAAATTCCAGTTTTCTGTACAGACCTATCCTCAAATTTATTCTTCAAAACGAAGTTAGTTATTCTTTTAGCAAGAAAGCCAAAAAGGGTCGTTCCTTCTACATTGAACAAATAAATTTGGCTGGGATTGCTCTAAGGTTTTAGAGACCCTCTGTCTTAGAAATCTGATTCTGTATGCTAACCCCGAATTCTCACTGATTACTTTCCCGAGTTGAGATTTTAGCAACATTTTCCAAAGTTGTCGTATAACCGCAGGGTATATCTTGTATAGCTTAAAGCAGGTTGTTTTACCTGGCTTAGCCTTTATCTTTGCTCTATGGACAAAACATTTCACTTCACGTAATTCTATTAGTGAAGTGCCGAACTTTGTTGTTGTGAATATGGTCAGTTAATTCCATTGAAATGTCTTAGAGAAACGTGTGCTTGAGGGTTGGTAGACTTTTGGCAAACAATGCCTTTCTGAAGTTTCCTTCAGAAAATAAAGAACACGATCCCTTTCCTTTTAAATCAATTTTTAGAATTTGTATGCGTCCTTATAAAAACTTTGCCTGGTATGAAAAAATTACGTTGTAATGAGTTTTTTTTATCAAAGAGATTCTAACGTTCCCAAATAGCAGTCAATAGATCTTTTGTGTATGGAGTTTTATCATTGATATATTTTTAAATTTTTCTGAGAAATTTTCAATTGTATTTACATTCGGACTTGTTGCTTAGCATTTCATTGATTTTATTTACCTTACCCGGAGAAAAGCTTTAATTCACTTTGCTCTGTAACAAGATGCATTATCGTGATGAAAGATGTCTTCATCATAACCAAACCAATTTTCTCTCGATAAAATGAGAAAATTATCCAGGATTTCATTGTGTTCATATGCATAGATTGTTGAGGTTATGATGACCATCTTTGCTGGTTCTTTAAATGGCATGCTACCTTACATCATGAATGACTTGAGGAATATAATTTTTTCCTTCAGGCAGTCATTTTATGTTTCCTTTGAATGCCACCAGACAAAGGGACCAGTTTCATTGCCTTGGGCAATGTAAACTCTTGATTCATCCCTAAATATCACTTTCATCCAGTTTTCCATACGTCATTAATGTTTTCCTTTCGCTCACTTCAACCAGCTTCTTTTCTGTTTGTGTGTTAGTGCTGCTTTTCGTTTGGCTTTCCCCTGCGTAAAGCCCAAACCAATTCTCTATCGATGGAATGAGAAATGTCTCCAGAATTACAATGTACACATAGGCATTGATTGTTGAGGTAATAATTGCCATCTCCCCGGGAAATTCTAATGATTTGCAACACCACATCATCGATGGCATTTGTGTCTTTTCTGTCGCTACCATTTTCTTGTGGTTTCTCTCTGTGAAATGACAAAACCTTCAAATTAATTCCAGTTGTGATTTTATTAATTTCTTGTCATCTAATCTTTCCCTGAAGCGTATTCTTTAAGTTCCTTCCTCTCGGGGTTTCTCTTGATTATTTGTGTCCTACTCACTGCAGTGGACTATAATAACATAGAAAGCGTGTTCGAATTCCATCCACGCTTGTAAAAAATGTATGGATTGACGGCTCCGTGGTATAATGGTTAACGTATTATAAAGTGATATCGTAGGAAGCGAGTTCTAACCTACACACATTATTACGTTTACAGTTGGACTAATGCTTTTGAAATGGTATAAACCTCCTAATCCTCTTAGCTACAGCTTAAATACTATCAAAACCGTTATTTTACAGGGATGACTGCGAAGGTTGATATGTCATCAAATAAAAATAACATACTCTCCTTATTTTCTTGAGAGAGAGAGACAGAGAGAGAGAGAGAGAGAGAGAGAGAGAGAGATGGGTAAAGAATAAAGAAAGAAAGTCTGAGGTGGGATATGGGGTGAGGCAAAAATAGAGACAGAGAGAAAGAGAAACGTATGGGAAGGAGGGAGAGATAGAGTCGCGAGGGAGAGAAAGAAATACATGGCTAATGAAGAGGAGAGCAACACATACATACACACAAACACACACACACATACACACACACACACATATATATATATATATATATATATATATGGAGAGAGAGAGAGGGGGAGGGAGAGAGAGGGGAGAGAGACAGAGAGAGAGATAGAGAGATATAAGATAGGTAGAGAGAGAAAGAATAACTAAGATACAGACACAGATATAAATATAATATACAAATACAGGTAGGTATGTTGGGTAAATCTATGATGAAATCGGTATGTATGTATATTTCTTGAATAGATCTATTCTCGATGCATAAGTAATTAGAAATCTAGAAAGCATGTTCAGATAGATCACTATTTTTTAACTCATCAATAAAACCATCAAACAGTCACTCTCTCTCTCTCCTCTCTCTCTCTCTCTCTCTCTCTCTCTCTCTCTCTCTCTCTCTCTCTCTCACCACACACAAACACACACACACACACACACACACAACACATATATATATATATTATATATATATATAATCTTTACATCAGTCTTTAACGAAAGTAAGCTGGAAATGAGACATTTTAGCATAAATGTTTCTATGATAAGTAGCCCTTGGTTTTGGTTGGTGGTGAAATTATTATTGGATTCCAGTCATCACGCCTCGGGAGACCATTTGCGGTTATTTTTGGATATTCCAACATAGGATGCCTTTAGATCTCTCATATATTGTCTCATTTGATTTTTATTTTGAAATCAAATCATACTAAAACAAGTAAGTAGTACATCAATGTTGCAATACAAAAAAGATGATTGATCAGGCAAAAAAGATGAGAAATAGTTAAATAAAGGCGGGAAAATTTGCAATGTAGTATTTTCTTAAACGAGCGCTGTCATTGTACAGCAGGGCATTATCAAAATAAGGTGATATTTTTGCAATTATCGCTCTTGAAATAATATGAAACTCTCTTTTCTTTTCTTTTCTCTCTACGTTTTTTTATATAGCCTATTCTTAATTGATTTTTTTACGTAATCGTATTTTCAAATCGGAAGAAAGTCTTTTTTAAATCTTAAAAGTCTTAATGGGAAGTAATTCCATCAAGATTAATATATATTCTAAAAACTTTCTTTCTTTCTGTTATATGTATATATATATAATATATATATATATATATTATATATATGTGTGTGTGTGTGTGTGTGTGTTGTGTGTGTGTGTGTGTGTGTGTATGTGTGTGTGTGAGGAAAATAACAGATTCAGAAAAATCTGAAAAATGTGACATCCTACATATCGATTCACACACACACGTAAATAACATACACACACGCACTCATATGTATATATATAATATATAATATATATATATATAATAAACACTATACTCCTTCAATATACTCTCGTAATTAAATAAACCACAAAACAAATTTACAGATGAATAAATCTGAAACCAAATAAAACATCACTGCAGGCTGAGGATGACAAGGAAGAGGCTTGAAAGTGGTTGGGTAAAAATTATGTGTCATTTTCTTTAACGTTTTGATCATGATATACGGAAAACAACAATAAGACTTCAACGTCTACACTTGAAAACTATAAAGAAATATTCAAAGATCTTTAACAAAATATGTTGAAATAATGCACACACACACCCAATATATATATATATATATATATATATATATATATATATATATATATATTATATATATATATTAGTTCTAATTTACAATTGTTTCCTCGCTTAATGTGAAACTGAATTCAAACGATATCTTTTGACAAAGGCTGTTGGTGCAAACCGAAACGATGAAATTCCATTACTTTTTTGTTGGTGACTTGTCATATCGCTGAACTAAAATACCATACTGGAATTGCAGACCACAAGTCTCTATTTTTTTAACGAACATAGATGAAATGCTTGTCCATTTCACTCCACGAGCAAGGATTCAATGTGCTTCTCTTCCACGACCGAAAAAAAATGAAAAAACGAATAAGAGGTCTCAATTTTTCAGATGTGATATGCGAAGTCACAAAGAAAGAGGAGACAATTATCTTTGTTTATTTACACATTTCAGAAATAAAAATTCTATTAGGAAGAATCGAAAATTTTTGTTTAGAACCAAAAAAGAATCACAGTATAAACACAATATATAATTGTGTACATGCGCAAAAGACAACAGTAACAAAAAGAAATTTGCCAAAAATCAATAATTATTGAATTTGAATAAAATTTTCGTTAATTATTAAATAAAATCAATTTTTTATGAAGTTTTTACCATTCAAAATTTAAGAGGAAAAATATTTCCAATTGATGACAGCTCGACAGACTAAATTGATTTTTATGTTTTTATTCATAAAATTGCGCATGAAAACGGACTTTTAAAATATGTTTCCAAAATATAGTCAACACATTAATACATATTCACAAACTTGTATGAAATTTAATTTTATGAAAAAAATTGTTGCATTATGAATTGTTTCATGTAATAAGAATATAAAATCTGTTCTAATCATACTTACATGAAACAATTCATAAGGCTCATGACACTGCAGATTGCTTCTGATAGCAACTGTACATTGATCATATTTTAATGACATAATCTAATAGACATTGTCTCTTCTCACGATCTGGATTATGGTTGGATCTAATTGCATGTTAACCCTTTGGATTATCTTATGCGAAGACGTTTTTGAATTATTCATTCTAAAGAATTCCATTTTTAACTGATTTTCTACACTCATGTTTTGATCTACTTAACACATAGATGGGACCCTAGCAGAGGTACCACTCTCTGGGAGTAATGGTAATGAAGGAATTCTTTACATTCCCAATAACTGGATGCACGTGGTTATTAGGAAATGGACTCCCTCCAGCTATGGGTAAATAGTAAGACATAATGCGCTATTTAACCTTGGTTAGACAATCAGTCTAGAAGAAGGAGAACTTTGAATTCAAACCCGTTAAACTCCGCGTGGGGTGGCTATTACTAGAAAAGGCTCAGTTCTAAAGAGTGATCTTTAAAAAAAGAATGGATAAAGAAACCCCAGAATTGGTAAAGGAAAATATCATAAGGATGTTGCTGTCAGAAACTACGTATTCTTTGTGAGGCCAATCTAAGTTATTCTGAAATTCAAAGGACATAAAAGCAGAAAGATATTTATCTACCTTTTTTATGCATCAGCTATTAGACAAGGTCGACACTTCTTGTAAGATTGTGTAGCTTAGTCAACGATGACTAGTACGTCCTTTAATTGGCATGTTTCCCTCTGAGGATATCATCAGCTGATATATAGAAAAAATTGTACATGCTCGTGAAATATATCAATCTCATTTGCTGAACTGCCTTTCTTTTCTCAAAAATGACAAGATTAATGCAAGGGACCGCTTAAATTATATTTTTTATCTGATATAAATTATATATTATCTGATTAATATATATATAAATAAAATATATATATATATATATATATATATTATATATGTGTGTGTGTGTGTGTGTTGTGTGTTGTGAAAAAGGAATGAGTTACCGGTGAAATTGATCTCAATATTTAGTTGACACAAGTTTTATCCAGATAAGTCAGTGTTATAACAAATATAAAGCGCTCAAATACGTAAGTAGAATGGATTTATTATTATAGTGTGTACAGAAAAAACCTACTCGAGTTTCAACTTACGATCTTCAGGGTTAAATCCACTGAATTAATCAATATATTGATTGATTACAGGTAACATGATGCAATGCATAACTACATTATGAACTCCTGCAGTTAGCTGTAATTAATCAATATATTGATTAATTCAGTGAATTTAACCCTGAAGATCCTCATGGTAAAACTCGAGTAGGTTAGTTCTGTACACAATATATATATATATATATATATATATTATAATATATATATATATTATAGATGCCATATCTGTAAATAAACCGTGCTAAATATCATTGATAGAGCATCTTTATCTATATCTAAGTTAAGGTAGCGTGAACATGGAGTCGATACGAAATATTGCTACCATGTATGTAAACATGTCTACTAATTTAAGAGGCTTGCCGTCCGTATCTCTATCTTGTTTAAAAGACACACACACTCACACATACACACTCACACACACACATATATATTGTATCAACTCGCATATATATATATATATATATATAATAAATAATATATTAAAATAAGTGTATTTTGGCAGCATTTTTCTTGTATACATGTTTTGTTGAACTGTACAGACAATTCTTGTCCGACGAGTTTTGGTTGATCCTTTCTAATTTTCAGGCCATCTTTTTGGTGTCTGGGTGGAACTGGTGTAACATTCCACCAAAGGTTTCGATACGAGCGCTTTCGGCAATACCATCGTTTCCTACCTGATGATGGCAAACTGTATTGCCAAAAGCGTTCGTATCGAAACCTTTGGTGGACTGTAACACCAGTCCCACCCCGACACCAAAAAGATGGCCCGAAAATTAGAAAGGATTGTAAGAATGGTTCAAAGTTATATACTTGATATACAAAACTCCGACGAAGGTTAACAGACAAAACATTTAATATAGTAGAGCACATGGATATGACGAGATACAAAGTACATAGGTAAAAAGATAGATACACATTCATGAATGGTACAAGATAACATATAAAAGTACAGACATAAGACTAGGGATAGTCCATGCTGTGGGAAGAACTTACAGTAATGTAAGTGGGGCCAAAAGGCCCAACGAGAAGGAGTAGACCGTGTCTACCCAATGTGTCTCGTAGTTACTGGAACAGGAAAAAAGAGGGAGAAAGGGTTTGAACTCGGCGCTTAAATACTATAGCCCCCCCCCTAGCGGGCACCAGCAAACTAAACGGGCAGACAACTCAACGGGAAGATAATCCCTACAGGATCAACCAAAAACTCGTCCGACAAGAATTGTCTGTAACAGTTCAACAAAACTTGTATAAAATAAATATATATATATATATATATATATATATATATATATATATATATTAGCTAACTCGACGCATAAGTAGCTCAGCTTGGATGTGTGTTAGGAGTAAAGTGAGAATAAGTTGATGTGTCGTTCGAACCCAGACGCAACACATTTTTGCTGATCTACGCCAGTAAAAAAGGGATATACTCCTCGATGTCCGGATGATACCGACAATAGGCCACTCCACCTACAACCATCTATATATATAATAGCGAAATTTACATATACTATTAATGTAAAAGACACACACATACATATATATATTTGTGTGTGTGTGTGTGTGTGTGTGTGTGTGTAAAAAACATGCACGCATAAATATATATTATATATATATATATGTGTGTGTGTGTGTGTGTGTGTGTGTGTGTGTGTGTGTGTGTGTATTTGCCTATGTGTGTGTATATATACGTATATATGAATATATATTTGTAAATATATAGTAGCATATAATGATGAAAATGATATGGTTAGCAAAATTGAATTACTATACAAAGAGGCTATAAAAACAAACGAAACCTAACGTTTGCTGCAGCCATTTAATCTCTGAAGCCGTTTATAAAATAGATACACTATGACTTAATTCAATTTACTATTGTCGTCACAATTTCTTTTCTGCATATTAGGATAGAAAATAAAATTTATAAGTCTTCTACATTGTCAAAATTTCCTCCGGCACTGACTTAATTAGATCAAAATTCTCACTCAACATTCATTATAAAAGGGCTATTTGCACATTGGTCTAGAGGCTTACAGCTATACACCCGCCTTCTTCGTGGGCGTATGTATGTATATGTATTCATTTATCTATCTTTTAATCTGTCTATATATCTATATCTCCATTTGTATGTGTGTGACTACATGTATTTGTTGTTTTCTTTTCTTAGTTTTAATGATTTTACACATATTTTAGCTTGACTAAATCGAGTTTCTTACGATAAAACTTTTAACGTTTAATTGGATTTTTCTCATAACATTTTATTATTTTTTCACACTTCTTTTCAAACAATGAATATTACATTCCTTCTTGTATACACCAGCGAAAGTTCGAGCGGGTTTGACCGACGGTTGGTAGGTATTGGTTGAGAATATACCCTTGTTCTTGTTTCCTCGGTGTCAGCAGGCGAAAATCAGTCTGGGGTCAACTTAAGTATATAAAGGCTGCAGACAGCGATAAAGTCTATCCCCTTCATTTCTCTAAACCATAGAACTTGGCTTGTGCGTCTGAGATGGGGTGCCACAGTTATCAACTCACCACTTTGCCGCACAGATCATTTTATATATATATATATATATATATATATATATATATATATATATATATAAACCTAATGAGTCAGATACAACTATTAATAGTTTCGCTTAGTAGCGCATCAGGACAATAATATAGTATAATATGATTTGATATTGCTATATTGAAAATCGCATAGACGCGTAATTGTCAGTTACCAGGCTCTTTCGATTTTTTGTGTCCGCTAATCTAACTATATATCTATATACATGAAAGAAAGTTTGTTGTACGTACGTGTCGATCTATAACTCAGAAAAGAGGATTCACTCAGATTTGAAATCTTGCATATAGATTAATATTCTTCTAACTAAGAAACACACCAAATTGGGTTATTGATTTTTACTGATTAAGTGATATAATTAATTAATCAAACAAAAATCAATCGATTTTCGGAAAGTATCGTAAGTTGCTCCTGTTGATAGGTGTATCAGCAAAAGTTTGGCTACTGCTTATTTCAGCAGAAGAAGAAAGAAAGAATATCAGCTGCGTGTTGCCATAAGTTATTCAAATTATCTGCTACAACTATGCCTAAATTTTAACATAAAATCAGATTTTTTTGTCCAATCATTTAACGTAAAATCAAATCTTTATTCATATTCTTAAATTGTACACTCACTTTAATTTATTTACCGTTACATTTTTTTAATGAGATTTAAAATATAAATAAAAATATCGTGAAAATGTTTTAAAATATTCACCAGTATAGGGTTGGATATAGATAAAAAAAATATATAAAACGAGTCGTTTTGTAATTAATACTAATGGTAAAAAAAGTCTTAATTTTTTAGAGAACTAATCAAAACTTTTTAAACAGTATGTTTTTAAAATACTATCTTGAGTTTAAGCAAAAAGAGATATTGCAATACGATAATTCAGCTTACAAAAAAAATGAAAATTATGACCGAAAACAATGTTTACTGTTGTTTACATTTTCGTACCATTAAATCAACTGACTACCGGTTTTTTTTAAACAAATTCTATGAAAAATGAAAATAGGTTTAAAATAGTTTTTTTTCTTAAAATATGTTAGGGGAAATACTTTTTACGATTATTATGTTTTATGAAATCTGAAAAAAATAAACAAATAAAAAACGATTTTGAATTTTTTTTTTTCTATAAAGATAATATTCTGAATAATTATATCAGATTTTTATAAGTTTCTATACGGGATTTTGTTTCTAGTAAACATGAATTCTGAATTCTACTAAAAAAATGTCAATATTATGATATAAAATTGTTTCAAAACACTTAAAAATACAGGATTACATTTAAGAAAATATTTTCAATGTTTTAAAAAAAATCCCGAAATGTAATACATAAATTTTCGGTGATTTTTAAAAAATTGTTCCTTTTAGATATAAAATGACATATAATGGAAAAGAAAATGGGCTTCAATATTTGATATAGAATTTTCAGTTGTTTTGATTCATGCTGTTGAAATCTGAGCTGATTTGAGAGAGAATTGCTCTCGTTATAAGATTATGAAATGACATAAATTTTTCTGAAACACAATACACCACAAATGCTATGGAATCTCTTGAAACACCATATATATATATATATATATATATATATATATATATATATATATATATATAGAGAGAGAGAGAGAGAGAGAGAGAGAGAGAGAAAGAGAGAGAGAGAGACATTTGAAACATCTTCACCTGATGAATGCATCGCATGAAACCAATATGGTTGTGAAAAGTTCCTTTGTCACCCAATAAATAGATATGTAAAACCTATATATTTATCTTATTATATATATATATATATATATATATATATATATATATATATATATATATATATATAAGGTGTGTCAAAAAGTATCGATATGTTTTATATATTTTGACACACCTAGTATTCTGAAAAAAAGTAATGTTCCATTCCTTGTTAACTTCTATCTTGGTAAATACAGCTTTAGACTCGGCACTTTTATGATACACCTTGTATTCTTAAAAAAATAACGATCCATTCATTCTTCATTTCTATCTTAGTATCTCGATACTTTTATGACACACCTTGTATATATATATATATATATATATATATATATTTATAATTTAATATACCAAGCGTGTTGGTAGATCCTTGCGGAGAGAAAAAACCCGGCAGAGAGTTTGATTGTAAAAATATACTACCAAACATCAACGAGGAAGAAAAAAATTTTTGAAAAAAAGAAAAGACCAAGATATTCGTACCAACAAAAAATAATCTATTGGTATAGTATTTGGCCAAAAGAAAAAACAATTTATATGCATATATATGTATATAAGATATATATATATTCATATAACCGCTAGGAGAAGCTAATTTGTAAAAAGTGCTCGATACCTAAGTAGAGCCAAGTAATAAGGATGGCTGCCAGATACTTAACAGGGGATCATTCAGTAATTTTCTTGTGGGATGCCGCTTCCATGATATATTCAAGGCAACATCTGTATGCAGTTCCTATCCAGCTTTTATCTCGAAGCGCTTCATTCGGGTTCGTGTGGTACTACCGTAGAGTAGTATTGATCTAGCTTTAGATTATCGGTGAGATCAGTTTTTGATATGATCGATAATCTGTCCTTTATATATATATATATATATATATAAAAGAGAAATGCAAATGAGCAAAGGTAGTATTGTAAGATTCAAAGTTATAATTAAACACACAACTCCGACACGTTTGTGGGGACAAAACATTTTATATATCACAGCACAGAAATAAGACAAGATACAATAACCATAAATATACATTTACATAAACATACAACAGTAAAGATAAAAGGAATAGAGTCCGTATATACAAAATCACTTACAGGTGATGGGGGCCGAAGACTCCAGGAGAGTTACTTAGCGTTGGGGGCAGAAGCCCCCACCAAGAAGTGTGTGACAATGGTCTAACCCATGTGGTCGTTCCAGAAGATGTAGCTAAAAGAGGCAGAAGTGTTTGGACCTCGCCCTTAAATACCAGACCTCCCTGGTGGTCGGCACGGAAACCTAGCGGGAAGATAACTCTTCCAGGCAAGGGAAGATAATCCAACAGTATAGATAGTTCACGCTACTATTATAACATGTATAAAAACAAAAAATTATATTTATAACACTAGTCATGTATATTTCACAATCATCTGAAGGAAATATGAAATAAATATAAAACAACCACAGTTATAGACTGGTGTGTTGTCACATAAGGATTCTTATTGTCCAATCACTGGCACTGCTGCTGCTGCTTCTGCTGTATTAATAGAGACCCCATTCTGAGCTTATTTCATTGACATTTGGACGACGGACTTACAAGGAATACTTTAACACCGGATTCTTATTGGCTTGCTTACTTATTCACTACATCTGGAACTAAGGATGGCTGCCAGATACTTAACAGGAGATCATTCAGTAATTTTCTTGTGGGATGCCGCTTCCATGATATATTCAAGGCAACATCTGTATGCAGTTCCTATCCAGCTTTTTTCTCGAAGCGCTTCATTCGGGTTCAAGTGGTACTACCGTAAAGTATTGATCTAGCTTTAGATTATCGGTGAGATCAGTTTTTGATATGATCGATAATCTGTCCTTGGCAGTCTATGCCCTTTTTATGCGTGTATTGACATCGCTTTCAGTAGATGAGATATTACTACCTCTGTATGCGAATTGGTATACTAATTTTAGAGGCTTATTATCCACTGTGAAAATTTCTCCATCTTGTTTAAAGCACGTGAACTTTGTTCACATAGACGCGAATGCTCTTCCCACCTCTCTAGCTCTGCAAAACTGATTTGATTTGTACCTGTGAATCTGCTAGAAGCGCTAAATCACCTGCGTAGTTCCATTGGGATATTGGCGGATTTCTGCCTTTTTTCAGGGTGAGGCCTTTTTCTTTTAGGGTATCTAATGCTGTTCGAAGTACGTAGACTTAGCATATTATAAATATTTATAGTCCGAGGGTTTCTCGTTGTAGGAAACCTGTTACAATGTCAAACAAAATCTGTGCCACCATCGGACGAACGGGCCATTGGTTTTGTTTACGTCTATGAAGATGTTTTGTTTTTAACAGTTACTTAGTTTTCTCATTGGAATCTGTTTCAAAGAATAACCATCCTCCTCCTCCTAATCATCATCATCATCAACATCATCATCATTCAGCAGCAGCAGCATCATCATCAATTGACTCTCACTCGCTCTCTTCCTCTTTCTCATTAAAACACATACACCTCTCTCTCTCTCTCTCTCTCTCTCTCTCTCTCTCTCTCTCTCTCTCTTCTCTCTCTCTATCTATCTATCTATCTATCTCTCACAACACACACACACACGCGCACATACATATCGTTGGTCACTTACAGCCATCACATTATGTAAGTCGTCAAACCGGCAACCGGTGTCAGCACAGAGTTGATGAATGTCAGTGTTTTGCTATTTGGCCAATATTGGTGTGTCCACGCCTCTTAGTCCATAGTAGAACGTCGATTAATCAATGCAAATAACAACAAAATGAAGACAATTCAAAGAAATATATTAACCCTTTACAAAGCATAGCGTTGTTTTACCACAAAGCTTTGTTTATTCATTTTTAACGACATATCAACACCTTATGGGGGACTTAATGTCAAAATGTATTTCTAACTGTTACATTACAATCATACATATTTTTCATGTTCTATTGTATCTTTTAAATTGCATCTTTTTATCTGTCGAATATCAATTGTTTGCATAGATTTATATGAAAGCAATTATTTCTTTTTTAATCTTATACAAATCATATTCCCACTAATGTATTTTTCACGTATTCCTATCC
>CM042146.1:1757683-1787683 GCA_023376005.1 Doryteuthis pealeii | reverse complement strand
AGTGACAGAAAAATGTTATGGAGCTGATTTATTTAATCATCATCGCTTTACTATTGGGAACTGCAATAAAATATACATGTGATACATTTTTATAAACTGTGTATCGTAATTGTCATTATCTTTCATATTTTAAATACGTAAGTATTTCTTTTGTAGATATCCCAAACACACTAGCACACACTCGCACACACAAACACACACACACACAAAACACACACACACACACACACACACATACATATATATATATATATATATATATATATATATATATATATATATATATATATATATATATATATATATATATATATATATATATATATAGAGAGTTTTATAATTTGCTTGAAGCATTGTGTATATATTGGTTAGGAGGTTGATTTAGAAGGCTATCACAATGCAGGTGTAAAGAAAAAAATAATACGGTAACAATGGTGTTGTGTGTTAATCTGTAAAAATACAGGTTAACACACAACACCATTGTGACCGTATTATTATTTTTTTCTTTACATCTACATTATGATAGCCTTCTAAATCAACCTCCTAACCAAATATATATATAATATATATATATATATATATATATATATATATATATATACAAATAAGTAAAGTAAAGTGTTCGGGGCGGCCTAAATTCGGTATCAGCCAATCAGCGAGGGAGTCTATCCCTTTTTCACTTGCGCTAGACCAAGGAGATTGTTTTGGCGTCTGAGGTGGAGCCCCACACCTACCATCAGCTCCTTACTTTACTGCAGAGATCCCTGTGCTACTCATACGCTGAGTTGTCGGGGATCGGTATCGAACTTGGAACCTTGTGGTTTCTAGCCGAACGCTCTAAGGATTGAGGGATTGAATAAATTCGATAAAATGTAGTTGCCAATAAAGGAAAATATGGATATAACAACACAAACAACTAAATTCAAATGAATTGATATTTCGCCTCATTATACAAGTAATAAATCTTCAGCCAATAATGAGGCGAAATATCAACTCAATTTAGTTTTTTTTGTGTTGTGTTATATCCACTTTTTCCTCTATTCTCAACCATATATATATATATATATATATATATATATATGTGTGTGTGTGTGTGTGTGTGTGTGAAGAAAAGCAAGTGAATTCGACGGTATGTAGTATATTAAGAAAGATTGAAAAAACACAGGTTTAAATGAGTTAAGTGGTGAGTTTATTGGCCGACGCTGCAGTGTTTCGATCTATTAATTAGATCATCTTCAGGGCATTTGTTGGTATATGGAAGGTAATAAGAATTTATTTTATCATTTGTTGGTATATGGAAGGTAATAAGAAATTCTTTTTCACGTTACTCTGTCATAAAAAATTTCTTATTACCTTCCATATACCAACAAATGCCCTGAAGATGATCTAATTAATAGATCGAAACACTGCAGCGTCGGCCAATAAACTCACCACTTAACTCATTTAAACCTGTGTTTTTTCAATCTTTCTTAATATACTACACACACACACATATATATATATATATATATATATATATATATATATATATATATATATATATGATGAGTGCCACGCATATCTAAAATTACAATTCAAACATCCAGATTAATAACTAATTCATCCGGTGCAAAATATGCAAAATGTTTAAGATGATATGATTGTAATACATCAGCATGTCTTTGGACTTTAGTGACAAACCCTTGGTGACGATTGTCGATATATTTGGTTAGATTTCAGGTGTAGAGGTCTGGAGAATATGGATGTCCCTTTAATTATCCCAAGCTGCACTCTCACAGGGAGTGGTAGTAGTTGTTATTTTCCTATCTATGAGTCAAATAGATCTGTTTAAAAATTATTCGTATTAGACAGGAATTATTGAATATTTCTACATATATAAAGGGCAATTTGTGTGTATGTATGTCCGGAGGAAACAACGAAAATAAAACAATTAACGACTAAGTAAATATATTTTCACCTTCACTATCACCAGATCTTCCGTTCTGAGGAAAATATCTGAAAGATTTTATTCATATTCAAGAAGAAAATTAAAAGATAAAATTTAAATAGTAACAGTATTGGATTTTATTCTTTTTTGCATTTCATATTTTAAATAAGAGACATTAATTTTCCTTTTCATAGTGTCTGTGGATCTTTTATTTTGATGCCCCACTAATCCGGATAAACGCATTTTTTCCGAGCGATTCTCCTGGGACCTTCTCTGAGGATCCAACTCGGGATTCAGTAATAATGGATCTACGAGACTAACTTTTTGCAACCCTCTACCCAGGCGGCGTCGAATAGCCACTTCTAGTACCATATAACTCTGTGCAAATTATTTGTATTAAAAATATTTATTTGAAGCTGAAATAGTTTATTAAATATTAGTTTTATTAGGTATTTGAAAGCAAATAATTGATAAAACTGAGTTCATGTCTTTCAAAAACAAAAGCGACATCTCCACCATCGATGGCAAACTCCTAAACTCTGTAGAACAATTTAGATACTTAGGCAGTAACATCTCCTCCGCAGAAAACGACGTTAATGCACGTATAGGAAAGGCATGGGCCGCTATAAATAAATTATCGGTCATATGGAAATCCAATCTCACAGACAAGTTAAAGAGACAGTTCTTCCAGGCCGTTGTCGTATCAGTGCTGCTGTATGGCTGCACCACCTGGACCCTAACGAAGCGACTAGAGAATAAACTAGATGGGAGTTGCACAAGAATACTGTGGGTGATTCTGAACAAGACGTGGAAACAGCACCCCACGAGAAAATAGCTATACAGCCACCTGCCACATATCACCCAAACCATCCGAGTAAGACGGACAAGACACGCGAGACACTGCTGGAGAAGCAAGAACGAACTCATAAGCAACGTCCTCCTGTGGAAGCCAGCACATGGGCACGCCAGTGTGGGCCGACCAGCAAAGACGTACATTGATTAGCTCTGTGTGGATACAGGATGCTGCACAGAGGACCCGAGAATGATGAGCGATAGGGACGGATGGAGAGTGATTGTCATGGATATCCGTGCCAACAGCGCGACATGATGATGATGATGATGATGATTTAGCGTTAGATAAGTATTCAAGTAAATTTTTCCAAAAATGCAATGGAAAATTGAAATATAGTTATGATTATATTCAATCATCTACAAATTAATCACATTTCAGCGTTAAATAACCCATAATGTTTGCTATGCCATTTAACAAATCAATCAAATCAAATTTCCTGTATAGATTTCCGGTAATTTTGTGTAAGATTCCGTTCACAATCATGCTCATGAAAAACGAAATGACATCGATCGAAGATTTGATAATTGAAAAGAAAGACTCAGAAAAATCCTTTCAACAAAAATAATTACTGTCAATTATTTTTCTAATCAACAAGAACACGAAGTACACGAAGAACACGCATCATACCTCACGTAATTCATTTTTTTTATTTCCGTTTGTGAAAAAAAATTGCATGGAGTGATATCGGGTGAGTAAGAAGAGTGCTAAACCGGCACAAACCTGTGTTTCGGGTCCAATACAGCTGAATATGGCAAAATCGAGGATAAAAATCTATCTTGATTGGGCACACACACACACACACACACACACAACCACACGCGTGCCCGCACACACATATATATATATATATATATATATATATATATATATATATATATATATATTATTATAATAATGGTACACAGTAATAAGGGTTATTACTGTGTACCATTATTATAATACATTTGCTCTACTCACGTATTGAGCACTTTATATTTGAGATATCACTGTCTTGACATTGTGAAACTTGAATCAACTAACGATTGTGACCATTTTCGCCAGTAAGTCACCTTTTCCACAAATTCCATATATATATATATATATATATATATATATATATATATATATATATATATGAGAATAAGTAAATAAACAATGTGTTTATTTTATATGGCTTTTAGCCGACAATTTTTGGAGGATATGTGCTTAATTGAAGTCATACCTAATTTTGAAAATTAATTAGTTAATAATTAATGAATTTAGGCGGGCATATATGTTCAAATGTATGGCTAAACAAATCGAGAAAATGTCAATCCCCGCAGCAAGGTTATAGACATGGGAGACTGCTCCGTGTGTGACTCGAAATCTCGACTGGGAATGACCAGCTGGTGTAGTGGTTAGAATCTCCGCCAGTCAGCTTAAATTAGGCATGACTTCAATTAAGCAGATATCCTCCATATATATATATATATATATATATAATATATATATATATATATATATATATATCAATGTGTATTGTTGGCACTATTATACTTGAAGAAACGGCAGTAATCCAATGTACATTGTTATTAGAAGAGTGCTCAATATCTGTGATAGAGCGTTAATAAAAAAAATAAAGGGATAAATAAAAGGTTTAGTTTTTTTATTATCATTAGAACAATTATTGCCACTATTTGGTTTCTTGCTCTGTGGCAATCTTCAGGCAAAACAATTTCGTTTCCTGAAGACTGCCACAGAGCAAGAAACCAAATGGTGGCAATAATTGTCCTAATGCTAATACAAAAGCGAAACCTTTTATTTATTCATATATATATATATATATATATATATATATATATATATATATATAAAGGGTGGCTTACCGGTGAATATGGGCACGATCGTTGGAGGTGCACAAGGATCCAGGGGTTAAGTCCGTGATAAAACAAATACAAAGTGCTCAATACAAAGTAGAACAAATTTATTGAAGAAATGGATACAACAGAAACATACTCGAGTTTCATCGCTAGAATCATCAGGGTTAAATCCACTGAATTCATCGAGTTACCGATTAATTGCAGCTGATCACACGTAACTCGATTAATTCAGTGGATTTAACCCTGATGATTCTAGCGATGAAACTCGAGTAGGTTTCTGTTGTATCCATTTCTTCAATATATATATATATATATATATATATATATATATATATGATGCCTGCCACATATTGAGAGATGATAGCCTGACTCATCTAGACATCATCAGAATTAATTCCTATGCATTACAATATAGTTGATAAATCATGTTGGATGCGTGTGGGGTAAGTTTGTTGCTCGTGGTGTAATAGTTAGACACTTAGGAAAAGACTAATTGAACCGAGTTCAAATCCTGGACGATGCTACAGTTCACATAGCGCTAATACCCTTAGGAAAGGTATGAATCCACATACTCTCTCGCACCAGCTATGGATAAGATAGTAGGACAGACTGGGCTCAATAAACTTGGTTAGACAACCAGTACAGAAGAAGGAAAACTCTGAATTCAAACTCCGCTAGTGGTGGTCACTAATAGAATAGACTCGGTCTTAATTAGTGATCTATTTTCACTCATACTCATGTGTCACTTCATTTCATACATAGAATCTGGAGTTGTGGCGGCCTTAAAACTACCTCAATGTCTCCAGGTGCAGAGTTGCCTATATGTTAACTCCACCGGAACGTGTATGTCATTGTTTATGTACATCTTATTTACCAGAGAACAAAAACAGTTATTCACAAAATGCGAACTCCCCTCTCTCGCCACTGTGGCATACTCAATTTTGTTGTGGTATACTTATCTGGTATTAATCTGGATAGTATTTGGGTAATTGTTGTCATATTAGCGTAGCTAGATCTACGCAGATGACCTGGCACTTCTTGCAAATACACCTGCACAAGCCTAGAAAAGATGGTAAGTGGCATTGACCTCTATTTGAACTCAGATACACGAACTGCATACGATTTAAACAATAAGGAGGCATTGAAACTGCACTAAAGTTGTCGGGGTAGCCTAAAGTCAGTATCAGGCTAGTCCAAGGAGATTGTTTTGGCGTCTGAGGTAGATCGCCACACCTACCATCAGCTCTTCACTTTACCGCACAGATCCCGGTACTACTCATTTGCTGGGTCTGCGATGACCATTGTCGAACCCAGAACCTTGTTGTTCCTTGTTGGACGCTCTACCGACTGAGCTAAACCGTATTCAAATTATTTGATAAGAATACTAAATATACAACTGTGCAAGAAACATTTTAAAAAAGACAACGATATATTAATGAAAATATCAAATGTATAATCAAAAGGATTTATCTAACCTCACGAAATAAAATAACCCAGACGGGTTGACATGAATTTAAAATCAAGTTTGACGATGATAAAGAAAATAAGTGCTATTTGGAACGCAAACCCGACTAGGATTTTAACAGATTCCATTCCCTGGGACGATAACCGTTACGGTATGTCCGCCAATTAAATCCTTGGAAAAGTTGAACAAGTTCCACCTCCTACGACAATGACCATTATGCTAATTATGCTTTAATATTCTCTTTAAGTCTGGAGAAACCTGTTTGGCCGGCGGAACCAACGCTACGATGGGGATTGCAACTTTCGGCAGTTAGTATCCTTGGTAGAATTAGCTGTAGTTTTGTTACAATTAAAACGCTTTTTAATGTATAATATCTGAAAGATTATGACTTTTCATAATGAGTGGATTAACGAAATGAGTATTCGATTTATTTTTTATTCAATAGAACACATAACTTTTTTTTTTAATAAGCTCAATGATGTATGAAGAAAGAAAGACATGATTGCATTCACTTCTTCAAGTAGATTTCAAGGAAGTTTCTCTTGCAAAACATCGATGAGTGTGATAAGAGATTTTTTTAATGAATGGATTAAAATGTTATCTTTGTATTAAGCCATTTAATGATCTGATTTTTTAAGCACACACAAATACGTCTTTATGTTTCTATTCTGTGTGTAAAAATAAAAACAAAGCTGCTATCAATCTCGGTTTCTCGGCGCAATGATAAACATTTGGTATCAAAAAAAAAAAAGGGTTAAAGCTGGTGTTCAAGGTCTAATTCTAAAATTACACCGGTGTTTCAAAAAGTGTCGGATGTTGACAATTTGGACTTGCAAGGTTTAAGTTTATTAATATCGTAATAATAGCGGTAGACTAAATATCTTCCCATCATAGAAGATAAGACCAAATCTTGAATTAGGTATTTACCCTGCATCCCACTGATGCGGGTCAGACACAAGGTCCTCTTAATGGGGGACCATGCACAAACCGAAGTTCATGGGATGTCAGGCACAAAAATGGGCAATCATCTGAAGATGACATATGTTAAGGTAATTAAAACAATAAATAAGTAAGTAAGTAAAGTCGTCAGGGTGGCCTAAAGTCGGTATCAGCCAATCAGCGAGGGAGTCTATCCCTTTTCACTAACGCTAGACAAAGGAGATTTTTTAGCGTCTGAGTGGAGAGTCACACCTACCATTAGCTCCTTACTTTACCGCATAGATCCATATGCTATTCATACGCTGAGTTGGCGAGGGCCTGTATCGAACTAGGAACCTTGTGGTTTCTAGCCGAATGCTCTACCGACTGAGACAGTTGCCTGAACGTTGTTGTTTTAATACACAATAAAGATGAGGACAACATTCCGAAATAAGTGTCATTTCATAAATACACACACAAATGTATGTTCTCAACTATTTCGATCTTATTTCATCATGAGGTTAAAATTTCTGTGAAGAAAAATAATGTTTTAAAATAGTTTTTAAAAGTGTCAATATGCTATGAATGAACCGGTAAAGTTGAGTATCTAGTGGGTGGAGGAAAGTAATATAGTGATACGATACTGTGTCTATGTGGACACAAATAATTCAGAAAATCTCAAACAAAAAGTATGTTAAAATACCTTCAAAGTATATATCATAGACAACAAGATATTAAAAGCAAACACAGTTGTTTAATAGATTTAAGATCACTGGTTTCATAGACAGACTTCTATATGACAATAATTTGAAAGAATTATCCCTGTAGACATTTATTTACTCTACTCATTTAATTAATATCGACTGTCAACTCGTCTGGTAAAATTTCTTTTCTTTCTATATTTTTGCTTGTCTACGGTGTTTTCTGTTTACACTCAGCTTGAACGGTCGGTTCAAGCCGAGTGCAAATTTCATTAAGTTATTTCCCCTCGACAACGTTTGATTTCGTGCAAAACACAAAAGGCTTCCGTATAGAATCGAATAGTATCAGTCAACTCACCGTCTGATGTTGCAGGACCCGCAGAAGAATAGAAGATGAAGTAATTTGGAAGATATGCCCAAGGACCGGAACAAATATCTTCTTATTTTTACCCACAAATCAGAATAATCTCTTCCCTCAAACAATACCCACGTGATAGCACCCTGTCGACAGGACTAAGAATACGCTGACTATATACCCTGTATATTCTCAACCTCTCACCCATAAAAAGGGGTCCGCCCTGTCGGCTGGGGCGTTAGAATGCACCGACTGCACCTCTGCAGAGGGGTAAGACTCCCCCAATGGGGCCACCTGTTGGCCGTGGGTGGCGACCCGTGATGCTTAAGGATAGAGCCCAGGTGGATGAGCAGTTCATGACATGCAATACTCCACTTTCGCCCTATCTTGGTCTAGACGGGCGGTCAGAGAGGCCCCCTCCGATCAATCGGCTAGTCACGCCAAGCCCTAGCACCTATATGATTTTCCCAACCCTATTGCCTTTATGGCAAGCCCCAACCCCCTTTTTATCATATGGGTGCTAGAAGGCGGTGGGTGCGGGTCTACATGTCCTGGGAATGACGTTAAACTCTATCTGATGGTGAGGTTCCAGTTTTGGAGGTTTGGGAATGTGGAGCACCCCTTCATCACCATTGCTCCCTGGTCCACTCTGACCGGGGTGGTAGTACCTGTTAGGGTCCCATCTATGGGTTATATAGAAAAATGTATTTATAAAAAAAATTGAATTATCCATTAAGAATTGATTTATTTCAAACCTTTATCGGCATTAAATAACCCACTGAGGTTGATATGCCGTAAAACAAAACAAACTAAACCATAAAAAGGGGGTGGCCTAGATATGATACTAAAAATTCATTTGATGGTATGGTTACAGATCTTCTGATCTAGGGAATATGTAAAACTCTTTTATCAATATAATTTCCAGATCCACTTTTACTCGGAGTAGTAGCGACAATTATTGCTCCATCCATGGGACAAATATATATATATATATTCGAAGATTGTTTGTATTCTAGGTAATTTTATTTGAAGGCACGTGGTATAATGGTTATCATGGTATGAAACTGACTCGGTGACCAGAGTTCAAATCCTGGACAAAGATATTTACATTTTACGTGGCTCTAGTACCCTTGGAAAAGATATTCACCCAACTATTCTCCTTACAGCTATGGGTAAATAGAAGGAGAGAGTGGGCTCATTAATTTTGTTTCGGCAACCAGTCAACAAGGAAAACTCTGAATTCAAACCTGTTATCTGCCACTTCAGAAATTGACTTTGTCTCACATCCTACACGTATGGAGGGGTTGGGCAAATCTATTTTGGTTTGTACCATCTGCATTATTCGGAGAATTGTCCTCATCTTGATTGTTATCTGGACAACATTTTGGCCGATGTGCCCTCCGGCCTTCTTCAGGTACAGATAACAATGAAGATGAAGACAATAGTCCGAATAATGCAGATGATAGTACTCATCAGGCCTCATCTAAAAAATTCAGAGAAAATGCTTTGGTTTGGTTTCTATGTTTAATGGCTTATCAAATGTCGTGGGTTATTCAAAGTCATGTTTGTCGAAGAACAGTAGTGCCACTAGTTAACCCATTGTTGTGGATGAAGAGGTGTTTAACTAATCCAATTGTTTTAGTCCAAAACTGATCGCAATATCCCGAATGAATTTGAGTCATCTTACTACTATGCCACGGTCAAGCACGTTACCAACTACGCAACGGGGACTTCGCCTCTCTAAATTCGAATGTATATCTAATATCATTTTCGTTTTTTTTATTTATTCTAAATTGGCTATGAATTTGTGTGTTCTATTATTTAACAAACTGTGAGATTTTTAAGTAAGCAATTACATAATATTACAGTTTTAGCAAATTTTCCTCGGTCAGGAGGCTAGGGTCGGTGAGAGCACATGTGGAGTGGGTTCAGATTTCTGGGGGTAAGGATAAATGGACTCATTCAATGAACTGAAACTGATCGTTTTTCAAATCACTTGCATGAGATTAAATATGAAAATGCAATATATTTCAATTCATATATATGAAATAGGATGACGCCTTCACCAATATAACAAATTATACACTAAGTAAAAATGAAAGATAGATAGATGATCGGATATTGATAGATAGATAGATAGATAGATAGATAGATAGATATGAATATAGAAAAGTAACTTCTCTCAAAATGTAGACAAAGAGATGAAATGCTATAAAAAGTCATAAACAAATAGTGAGATAGGAAGATAGATAACAACAGACATATGGTTAGCTCAGTCGGTAGAGCGTTCGGCTAGAAACCACAAGGTTCCTAGTTCGATACCCGCCCTCGCCAACTCAGCGTATGCGTAGCACAGGGATCTGTGCGGTAAAGTAAGGAGCTGATGGTAGGTGTGACTCTCCACCTCAGACGCTAAAATAATCTCCTTGGTCTAGCGCTAGTGAAAAGGGGATAGACTCCCTCGCTGATTGGCTGATTTTAGACCGCCCGACTATATATATATATATATATATATATATATATATATAAGGTGTGTCAATAAGTGTCGAAATCTTTTTACTTTTTAACAGGCCTTGTGTTTTTTAAAAATTAACATTCCAGTCATTCTTCATTTCTATCTTGGTAAATACAGCATCAATGTCAGCACTCTTATGACACGTCTTGTATTCTGAAAAGAATTAACGTCCCATTCATTGTTCATTTCCATCTTGGTATATACAGCTTCAAACCCGATAGTTTTATGACACACCTTATATATATATATATATATATATATATATATATATATATATATATATGGACAGACAGATAAATAGATAGATAGATAAATAGGAACAGATAGACAGATAGATAGATAGATAGATAGTGGCGTAGTGCTTAGCCGATTGAATGTAGGCGTTTCGCCAGCAGCCTTTCGGTGGTAAGCAGGTTTTGACGTCACCCGATTTGGTGACGGACACTTGAAAAATGTGTGATTTCCGAGGCAATGAGTTCTAAAAGTGTTAGATGAAAAACAACGTCTCTTCGAAATATAAACATTTTACATCTTCATAGCTTAAAGGCTGAAAGATAAGTGTAATTAAATAGCAAGCAATGTAATGAAATAAGCTTGTAATTAAAATCTGAATAGAAAATCATATCAGTACAACAAGAGGTAAATAAATAAGAAGATTACTAATTGCTTCATAAAATAATAAATACCTTCTTTAATGGTCTCATTATTTTCCCATATTGATATTCTTTGCTTTTCAATTTTGTTTCACACTCACACACACACGCGCGCACACACACACACGTGCAACACACACACATATATGTGTGTGTATAAACACGGCTACCCGGCGTCACCTGGGTACAGGGGAATTTTTTAAGTTAATCTCGCAGATCAATCGTTACTGAATCGTGAGCTGAATCCTCGTGGGATGTCCCATTTAAATCCCTATGTAAAAAAATAGACCTTTCATTGATCCAGCTACTCTGAAAAGAAATGTTAATGTCTACTATCTAAAATATTAAATGAACAAAAAGAAAAAAGAATTCCATGCTGTTATCATTTAAATTTTATTTTTTAATTATCCTCACGAATATAAATGAAATCTCTATCATTTTTGGTCAGGGGCCGGGATAGCTCAGTCGGTAGAGCATTCGGCAAGAAACCACAAGGTTCCTAGTTCGATACTGGTCCTCGCCAACTCAGCGTATGAGTAGCACAGGGATCTGGTGGTAGGTGTGGCGCTCCACCTCAGACGCCAAAAACAATCTTCTTGGTCTAGCGCTATTGAAAAGGGAATAGACTGACTGGCTGATACTGACTTTAGGCCGCCCCGACGACTTTACTTTACTTTATTATATATATATTTACTTTGTCGTTAATTGTTTTATTTTTGAAGTTTCCTTAAGACATACATATACACACAACTGCCCTTTATATATGTATAGATTTCTGTCTGTAACCAAAACTAAGTCACAGCTTACGTCCCTATATTCTTAATGATTGCGCAAGTCTGTTAATGAGTATTTAATTTATTATATTAATAATTAATAGATGTACGCAGCATTTTATTAATGCAAACGAGTATTAAGAGAATTGTTTAGCTCGGTCGTTAGAGAATCCGCCAAGAAACCACTGGGTTGCGGTTCCGATACCGACCCTTGCCATCAGTAGCACCGCTTGTATCTGTGTGGTCAGATAGTAAGCTGAGGGTAGGTGTGATGCTCCACCTCGGACGCAAAACCAATATCCCTAATCTAGCGCTTGTGAAAAGAGGATAGACTCCATCGCTGATACCGATAATAGTCCACTCGGCTTACTTTACTTTTAGTGAAAGATAGAAACATTTTCGAAAACTAGTTAGAAGACTAAAAACTTTGTTGCTTCGTGTGTGTCTCTGCATTTTTTGTTTTTTTTTCCTCCATTACTTACGCCACCTCGAGCAATACGGTCCCACTGTGACTTTCACCTCTAAATTCAGGTTCAACGCATTCAGTTGATATGGAATGTCTAGGACGTTAGGTTACATGTGCAAAGAAAAATGCCATGGGCCACATCTTTGGCTTTGTATTGATTTTGACCTGCTCATATTTTGCTGAAGATTTAGTGTTGTTCCCTCTTTCTTTGCATTTTGCCATCACGTAGAATAGATATTTCGGCAAATCTTGCTCACTTAGGGGCCGAAACCTCGGGCAAATAAGTTGGCCATGTTTAGAGTTGACTTTTACTTATTTATATTTGGCGAAATACCAATCATCGAAAAAAGTATTAGGTGCATATCGCATAAATGCGTCCTGGCTCTTGCCCTAAAAAAAACGCTAAGCGGTGTCTGCTGAAAAAACGACCCGCGCTACTATTTAACTCGCTAGCTGTTTGAAGGCGTTTTTCCCGAAAAGTTAATGTGATATGAAAGCGATATTCTATTCTCCCAATCTTTTATCGAAAGTAAATGTAAATCTTTTCCCCTCTCTTTTGTTAATATTTTGTTTATCGTTTTTATCGACAAACATCTTTTTTTTAGTGATTGAAGGCGTTAAAGTAAGCCATCCCAGGTGTTTTTTTATCGACAAGTAAATGTAAATATTTTGAAGAGGGGGTAAAATTATTCACGTTAATACCCTTGATGAAGGCCTGGATTCATATGTAACCCTCTCCCCTCAGCTATGGTTAAATTTGAGGACAGACTTAGTTCTTTAGCCTTTATATAGAAACCAGTGAAGGGAAAGGAAAACTAGCTTTACTCCGCTTTAAAAACATTGACCTTTCATCGCATTCTGTCAGTGATGGAGGGTTTGGGTAAATACATACACAAATTCACACACAGCCATACACACTCAATAACGCACATATAGAGAAAATACACAGTGACACAGAGATACACACTCAAACAGAAAAACTGAACACACAAAATAAGACAAAGTTAGATAAGAACTCAGAAAAAAACTATATAGCCACACACATACACACAAACACACACACACACACACACACACACACACACACACACAATATATATATATATATATATATATGTATATAATGTAATTTAATAATCAGCTGTAATTAACAGTAGGAAGCGCTCGAGACTCGTATTTACATTTCATAATACACAGTGACACAAAGATACATAAAACAGAAAAACTGAACACACAAAGATAAGAACAAAGTTAGATAAGAACGCAGAAAAATACACACCTATATTGCCACACACATACACACAAATGCACACACACACACATACATACACACAAACATACACACACACACACACCACACACACATATATATATATAATGTAATTTAATAATCACCTGTAATTTACAGTAGGAAGCGATCGACACTCGTATTTACATTTCATATTACTATATAACTGAGTCATGCTAGATACAAATAATGGGTGTCTAAGACGCATAAGTAAATTGTAGACTCAATATTTGATATATGAACTAGAAGATAATTTTAACCATTTATTTAAATAGTTGCGGATTTATAAATACCAAATTATACAGTAATGCTTCTGTGCATTAATAATAATAATAATAATAATAATAATAATAATAATAATAATAATAATAATAATAATAATAATAATAATACAAAGTGCAAGGAAACTGATGACCATGCACAAAGCATTCCACCCGAGAGATGACACGGACAGACTCTATATGCCAAGGAAAGAGGGCCGGAAGGGTCTGTCCAACATTGAAGACGGCGTAGATATGGCAATCCGAGCCCTTGACGAATACACTAACAACAGCGAGGGAAGATTAATTGCAGCAGCCAAGAAAAGCAATTGCAACACAGTGACAAACAGAAATACAACAAAAACAAAAAACAGAAATGGGAAGAAAAACAACTACATGGGTACTTTAAGCGCCAAACTCAGGAAATATCACACCAAAAGACATGGACATGGCTAAGAAAAGGAAACCTCAAAAGAGAAACCGAATCCCTAATAATCGCAGCACAAGATAATGCCATAAGAACAAACTATATAAAGGCAAAAATAGATAAGACGCATCAGAACAGGAAGTGCAGAACAGTCAATCATATAATAAGCGAATGCAGCAAACTAGCACTAGAATACAATACTAGGCATGACTCTATGGGAAAGGTGATCCACTGGGAACTGTGCAAGAAATTCAATTTTCACCATACATCCAAATGGTACATGCACAAACCTAAACCTGTCCTAGAGAACGAAACGCACAAAATTCTCTGGGACTTCGAGTTACAGGCAGATCACCTAATCCCGTCCAGGAGACCCGACCTAGTATTGATTGACAAGAAAAAGAGAATCTGTCATCTCGTGGATTTTGCTGTCCCAGCCGACCACCGAGTAAAAATGAAAGAAAGCGAAAAGATAGACAAATACTTAGACCTCACTAGAGAACTGAGGAAGTTGTGGAACATGAAGGTGAAGGTCGTACCAATTGGAATTGGTGCCCTTGGAACAATCCCCAAATCTCTGGAAAAGAATTTGGGTGAACTAGAAATCAGAGAAGAACCGAGACCATTCAAAATACAACATTGTTGGGATCGGCTAGAATACTCAGAAGAGTCCTGGAGACCTGAGGAGACTTGCTGTCACTCAGCCTCCAGTGAACCACCAACTACGACAGGTGTGAAAAACTAATAATAATGCCCTCAGGGATTTTGAGATACAGACTGATTCCGGCTAGAAGTTCAGACCGAGCGTAGATTAACAAGATAGTTTGTCAATTAGTGGTGTTTTTCATTCCCACAGACTGCTGAGTTAAAAATAAATGAAACCAAAAACAGGAAAAATACCATAAAAAGTTTTGAAATATAATGATGATGATGATACTAGTCATAGCTGGAGACTTGGAAAAAGAAGCCGGGGAATTAGACGTCAGAGAAAAATCGAGACAATCTAGACAGCCGCACTGCTAAAAAGAAGATAGTAAATAACCCATAAGAAGTTGATATGTCGTTAAAAGTAATGTGCGTATAACCAACACTAGTTCTTTATCAGGCATTTATGCACCCAAGGATTGTTAAGTTTATAACCACCATCCTTGGCCAGTTAAAAAGGACTTAAAGTAAGTAAGTCCTGAGCTATAGAATCCTTTGGTAAGTGAATAAGTCCTATTCTTCGTAGTGTCAAAGGTCCAGTGATATAATCCTATGTTCCGTCGTCCACGAAGGTTGAAGGCAATTGAGTGTAGTTAAGATCCGAACAGCCTGTATAAATATTATAACAGCAGCAGAGTACTGCCAGTGATTGGCCAAGAAGTTGGTCACATGGTTGTCGGCGAGTCTTTAAGTACAAGTGGGCATCTGGCACACATCTTATATCCAGAAAACGCCAAGGATACACTAACACTGGATATTCAGTAGAAAAAGACAAATAACTAATTCACATTAACAATAAATATATGAGGGTTTGATATATACAAATGCAATAACATAGCAAGAGAAGACATATATCCCAAACAGGTTATAGGCACACAATGCTCCAAAGGGCAACAAACCCATGTTTGTTAATAGGAAGGGTAATATAAAGGTCTATCCCACTTATATTTAAAGGGTCTTCACCGACACCGAAGCAATAGGATTTATCTTGCTGGAGAGAAATAAGAACATGTGTTCACTTTATCAAAGTCATGACCAAAGAGATGGTGAGAAAAGGGTATCAGTTCTCACGGGGCCAACGGTCACGTGATGATAGAAGCAATGTCTCAAGGGGTCACAGAGGACACACCTCTAAATCAATATAATTCAACTTCTTTTTACCCTGCCCAGTTAAACCAATAAAACAAATCAAATCATGTATTTATTCTATACATTAATACTTGTGTTCCTTAATTGTACATCCGTTATCATTTTGCAACACCCCCTGGTTAAAAGTGAGACCGTCGAAATCGTCCAAGAGGAAATGCAAAAATGTAAATCCTTATTATCTAGTGTTGTTTATCCTCCGAATTATTATGAGTGTCATTGCCACAGCTTAATAACAGGCCATTCCGTTTTTAGTATAATGAAAGTAAAGAAAAAAGGAAATAATTCACCGAAAACTATAATAAGAAAAGAAAGAAAGAAAGAAAGAAAGATGGGGGTGAGCACGTGGAAGCATTTACGTTAATCTGTTTCAATCGAACATAATGAAAGGAGGAAAAGAAATAAATAAGAGTGAGTGAGTGAGAGAGAGAGGGGAGAGGGAGAGAGAGAGTTAAATTTAAGATTATTATACTTTTTACATATTAAACTATTTGCAATAACTCTTAAGTAAACATATCAAAAGTTGTAATAATTAAATTTTCATGCTGTGGTATATATATATATATATATATATATATATATATATATATATATATATATATATATATATTAATATACCAAACTTATTGGTAAATCCTCGTGGTGAGAAAAAAAAACAGCAAATAGTTTGATTGTAAAAATATACTACCAAACATCACCCGGGGAGAAAAAATTTTTTGGAAAAAAGAAAAGACCAAGATAATCGCACCAACAAAAAATAATCTATTGGTACAATATTTTGGCCAAAAGAAAAAACAATTTATATGCATATATATATATAAGATATATATATTCATACAAAACCGCCAGGAGACTAAAGCTAATAAGTAAAAAGTGCTCAATACCTAAGTAGAGCAAATAATAAAGATAAATCTAATGAGTCTTACGAACCTACTAAGGTTTCTCAATGCTCTTCAGGGCTGAGATCTGACTAAAGAGATTGGGAGCAAACGCATTAAATATTTAATGCGTTTTCTCCCAGTCTCTTTAGTCAGATCTCAGCCCTGAAGAGCATTAAGCGAAACTTTTAGTAGGTTCGTCTGACTCATTAGATTTATCTTTATATATATATATATATATATATATATATATATATATATATATCTTATCAATTAATATTCTTCTATAAAATACAGTTATTTATTAAGCTTAGATGTGTACGAAGTCAGAAGTAAGGAGCACTAGTGAAAACTGTACTCACTATCAATGGGCTGTTGATCTCGCCCGCTGTTCATTACACCACGTGATGTGCCTTTCTTTGACAAAAAATATATGCAATCTTATGATACATGTACTACTTCTACAGTCGCGCTCAATTTAGGGCTAATACCCTTGGGAAAGGTATGAACCCCTTCATCTACTCAGCTATGGGTTAAAGAGTACCACTACTGTTTTCCTTTGGTATTAAATAACGCATTATATAACATTAATCACAGAAACCGAACCAAATTTCTACAAGACAGACAATTGGAAAAAAGAAATCACAATAAAACACTGACAAACCCATCAGCTGATAAATAGTTTTAAAAAAAATCAACTGAAAAATAAAAATTCTACTTTAATAGTTTAAAAAATTGAAATAAATAAAAGATAAAATTTTATTAATTTCACTAAAAGATAATCGGCCTAAGTCTACTCTAAAATATTCCATTTGCTCGGAATGTAAACATCAACTGCATTGACTCTGTTAAAAAGTATTGGAGAGAGATAGGGGGAGGCATATATATATATATATATATATATATAGAGAGAGAGAGAGAGAGAGAGAGGGGGAGAGAGAGAAAGAGAGTGAGAGGGAGAGAGAGGAAGGCATATATATATATATATATATATATATATATATATATATAGAGGGAGAAGAGAAATAGAAAGAGGGGAGAGAGAGAAAGAGATAGAGAGAGGGAGAGAGAGAGGAAGGCATATATATATATATGCAGAGAGAGAGAGAGAGAGAGAAAGAGGGGAGAGAGAGAAAGATAGAGAGATAGAGAGATAGAGAAATACAGTTAACTCATATATATATACAGAGATCGACTTTTTCTCGATTTGTTTACGCTTTACATTTAAAACCGATATGCACGCCTAATTCATTTAATTATAATTAATTAATTAACAAATTAGGTATGACTTTAATTAAGCACATAATCTCCCAAAAATTGTCGGCTTTCGCCATTTCAAACACATTGTTTGTTCACTTCATACTGTCGGGCTATAAGTCACCCAAAAAAGTACGAAATATATATATATATATATATATATATATATATATATATATATATATATATATATGAGTTAACTCTGGTCTGAAGATAACATTGGCCATATCGCATAGGCGAGACACTGTCAGTAACGAGGTGTTTACTCTATGTCGACGCTATGTTAACTGAAATATAAACTCTCTATCACTGATATTGAGCACTATCTGATTAGAAATATAGCACCCATTCTAACTACAAGAATTTGGATTTTTGCTTCTTTCTATCTTTATGCTCTATGTATGTGTAGCCATATATATGACTATTGATATCTATCAATTTTCTGTTATTTTAGCCTATTCAATCTATCTATCAATCTATTTATGTAGGAATGAACTGTGTTCAACTTTTTTATTGGCTGCCCACTAAAGCAAAACCAGATTCTGTAATCAACCTGAATCCATTCTTTATAAAAATAACTATTCGCTTTAATGACCCAAAACTGTATATAGGCTGTTTAGGAAGCGCGTGGTGTAATGGTTAAAGTCATGGGAAATGGACTCGCCGCCCCAAGTTCAAATCCTGGACGTGGTAATTGCATTTCACTTGACGCTAATATCCTTGGGAAAGATATGAATCCTACTCTCCCTCCAGCTACGGGTAAATAGTAGGGCAGACTTGGCTCTTTAACCTTGGTTAGGCAACCGGTCTAGGAGAAGGAAAACTATGAATTCAAACCTGCTGAACTCCGCTTAAGAAATTGACCTTGTGTCGCATCCTGCTCGTGCGGAGGGGTTGGTAAATATATATATATATAGGCAATAAACAAACCAACTAACCAACCAATCTAATCAAAAGTATTTTAGCTAATTCAATTCAATCAAACTATCTCTCTATGGTAGTTTATTCAAATTTTCTCTATCTATCTATCAATCTATCTGCCTGTCAGTCTGTCTGTCTGTCTATGGTAATCCGACATCTATTTATAACTTAATCTTTAAAGCCATCGGGGGTGTTATTCAGTCTGAAGTGAAATACCCTTATAATATATCGTAATTTGTGTCTCAAATGCCCAACCATTATAATAGATTTCAAATGCCGATTCGGGAATGAGCTATTATTACTAGAACTCCAATGTAATTCCCGTACGTTGTTCGGTGATTTATTGAACCATCCTGGCATTTTGGCAACGTTATGAATGCTCGGAAAAAATCACGAACACCAAAACCGGGATTCAGTGAAGGCACTAAGTTATTTTTGTAATTGAAGAATGCCATTATAAATCATATCCAACGCGAAGGGATTTGCTCGGTCCAGGGAAAATCAGAGAACCTGTATTATTGTCATAAGTTTTATTCTTTTTTTTTCTTGTTTAATATTATAATTCTATGGGATTTAGATATTTCTAAAGGCGTGAGATGGAGTAATGTTTATCGACCTGTAAGATGGAATTGGCTTTCAGAATTTGCCAATGTGGATTGGAGTTCAAGATTAGTCAAGGACATAAAACTCATCGAAGGATTTCAAATGAGAGATTGTAATGAAGGATTTAAAAAGAACAACTTTTGTATGAAGAAAGACTTAGAAGATTGACGTACCAAGTTTGGCTTATCAACGAACCTGAAGAGATAATGATTGACGTCTATAAATATACTCATGGATTTTATTCAACAAGTTTTAATCTATTGAACGTTGCTCAAAAAATCAATACCAAGGGTCATGAATTAAACTTGCAAAAATGTGTTCACAAAATATGTAAAATATGTAAAATATGTAAGACAAAATTATTATAGTAACAGAGTAGTAGATTCATGGAATAATCAGCAGTAGGAAATGCCCCATCCCCGAACTCTTTTAAATCAAAGTTGGATGAATTGTGGGAAGAATATAAATATATAATGGAAATAAGATAAATAGTTTGAATACAAGAAACAACCGACGGTTCTCAGACATAATATACTAGCTGTAAAGATAGTATTATTATTATTATTATTATTATTATTATTATTATTATTTACTCCTTTTGAGTTTTCACATCAGCATTAGCTGATGGTCTTTCACTGGGGTCTGAGTGACAGCAAGTCTCCTCAGGTCTCCAGGACTCTTCTGAGTATTCTGGCAGATTACAGCAGTGCAGTGTTCTGAATGGTTTATTATTATTAGAGTTTTTCACACCAGCGTTAGTTGATGGTCTTTTATCGGATTCTGAGTGCCAACAAGTCTCCTCATGTCTCCAGGACTCTTCTGAGTATCCTAACCGATTGTAGCAATGCCGTTGTCTGGATGGTTTCAATTGTTCTTATGATTTCCACTTCCTTCAGTTTTTTTTCCAAGTTTTTTGGGACAGTTCCAAGTGCACCAATTACAATTGGTATCACTTTCACCCTCACGTTTCACAGTTTTTTCAATTCTCTAGCAAAAATATCTATACAAAGGCTTTTCTACTGACGATGACACGAGGTGGAAACACATTGAGAACAATGGACAAATGAAATCCCATGAAAATATTCCTGGTAGTCTTATATACATCTCTTCCCATCTATCGTTTAATATCTGTCTATCCGTCTATTTATCGTCGGATTCACTTCCTTTTCTCCCCCCCCCACACACACAAAAAAAAAAACATATCTATCTATCTATCTATCTACTCTCTCTCTCTCTCACATATATATATATATATATATATATATATATATATATATATATATATATATATATATATCTTGCTGTGGTTCTTATTAATCTATCTCTCCATTTAATCAGCATAGATCTACCAAATAACTTTACTTACTCAAAACCAACATTAATATATAGTCATATTCTTTTATAACGAGCTTGATAAATTCAATAATATAGAATTATTTAACAGTATACATCTACGACTTATTTACGAAGTCAATTCTAATTATGCATAAGGACATTTTGGCTGGCTTCTCATTGAAGGTGGAATTTTAAAGTCGTACCTACCGACCAAAGTTTACAATATAATCTTATACCAAAATATTTTCTCTTTCATTATTGTCGTGTCGCATATTTAGCTGGAAACCCACCTCTTCCTTGACGCCTTCGCGTGTGTATTTCACATATATCCTTAGGGAATGCTGATCTCCCTGGAGCTAAAACTATCTTTCTATATCATAGTAAGCAGTATTTTTTTTTCTATTTTTCAGAAAGGTGCTTTTTTTTTAAATGAAGTAGTTTTGCATTTAATACTGTCATATTTATTTATATTTCATTCAAATCGACTCGCCTTTATTCATTTTCCCCCTCTCCATATATATATATATATACATATATAAATTATATAATATATATATATATATATATATGTGTGTGTGTGTGTGTGTGTGTGTATGTATGTGTGTGAATGCATGATATATATATATATATATATATATATTATATATATATATATATATTCAAATTTCAAGATAATTATATATATATATATATATATATATATATAATATATATATATATATATATATATATATATATAATTAACTTACAAATTGCACAAGCGGGAAAACCGAGTTACCAAGCTAGGATAACGTATACACACACACACACACACACACACGCGAGCACACACACACACATACACACACACACACACGCACACGTACACACACACACACACACACACATATATATATACGCTACCATAAAGAAGGTCCTAAATGAAAATATTTCCATTACCAACTCATTTGGTATACTGTATATATATATATATATATATATATATATATTATATATATGTATATATGTGTGTGCGTGTATGTGTGTGTGTGTGTGTGGACTTCACTTGGTTTCATCTTCACCCCTATTCTTCCCCTGTTCAATAAATCCACCGTCAATGATTATCTCCCTTTATCCCATACTCTCCAAAACAGGAAACCAGAAATGGCCACTGATAATCGTCTATTCTTGGATAACAATACCCTATTTTTTAAAAGGTGAATGATTTGAAGACAAGGATATCCTTTAACTCCTGACTCGCAGCAACCTGAATAGCTATGATTTCCATGGACCTCATTATTGCACAAAGCCAAATGTCAAACTGGAATTGCATAAAAATACATAAGTTACTTGTGAAGGCCCGTCTCTTTATTTCCTTACGTTTGTATAATCTATTCGCCCGTATGTCAGATTTCGATTGTTAGTAGTTTTAAAACTAACCCCGGGGGATTTTTTATAGATACAATAACGTTAATGACCCTATCAGTTCCGGATCACGAAATTGCTACCAATATAAACTGATTTTCAGACGAACTATCTTTTCAAAAGTATCCATTCAGTAATGTTATCGTTGGCGCAAAACGGCGACTGAGTGGCAATGGGGGTGGGGGGCAACTTCCTTTTACCTGCAATGCTGCACCGATGGCATCCAAGATTACAGCTCAGTCGATTGCACGCGTCTTTACGATTGTATTGTAAACTAGCTGTAATAGCCACCTTTCGCTGCGACTTCTTTTTCAAGATTGGGTTTTAATTTGAAATCACGCATAAAATGAATTAATAGATATATAAAAGTAAAATTTGGCGGGGTGGCCTATTGTCGGTATCAGCCGGACAACCAGGGAGTATATTCCCTTTTCATCACCGCTCGACCAGGGAGATTGGTTTTGTTCTGAAGTGGAGCGCAGCTATCACCGTTACTGCACAGATCAGATTACTGCGGTACTCATGCACTGCGTTGTAGGGGACCTCTATCGCACCCAGAACTTTGCGATTCCTAGGCTGGTGCTGTCCCGATTGAAATAAACCGGTCCTTTTTTTTATAAATCGATGAATTAACAAAAACTAATTAAATAAAAAAGAGCTCTATAAATTGATGAATTGAATTAAAGTAATTTAAATAAAAAAGATTTTTTTATACTGATTATACTGATGATGATTTGATTATACTTTCATGCGTTTGTATACAAATACTCCTCTACCCTGTTGGCTTAGTCTGAAGAATACACCGACTGCACCTCTGCATAGTGGTAATATCACCTGTTGACCATGGGTTGCAAACCGTTATGCCTGATGACAGGATCGTGAGCGCTGTGACCTAGATACTAATTTGTTCTATGACCTGCAACTCACTATCTTCGTTTTTACATGGACTAGACAAACGATCGGAGAGGCCCGAGCCGATCAATCGGCTAAACATGTCAAGCCCTAGCATCTACATTATTTTCTAACGGTATTATTCATATTATTCTTATGACAAACTCCCAACCCTTTTTCTAACAGAGGTACAAGAAGGCGGTGATTGAGTGTCAACCGCCAGTTTATTAATACTCCTGAAATTATTTTCTAATTTCTTGACACGCAGGAAGTTAATAAAATATCTAACATAGATATTATTTATCATGAAACAATTTAATGATCTGGATATGACGCTAAACTCCATCTAGGGGTGAGGCTCCAATTCTGGGGCACTGAGGACTATGGAATTCCCCTTTATTGTTAATGCTCCCTGTACCGGTTGTGGTAGTACCTGTTAGTGTCCCATTTCTGCTTCTAATATTTATTTTTGCAAGTTATTGAAAATTATTTCTTCCGGTTCATTGATAATATGAAGTTAATCATATACCTCACGTGAGTATTTTTCGACCAACTTATCACACATGATGTTGATAAAAAAAAAACTAACTCAACCGCTCACAGTGGATCTCCTAGCACTGCAATGCTACCGTAAACCGTTGGCAGCGGCTCTTACACTAAAATAATAGGATTTTATTTGAATTGAATGATTTCAGAGGTGAATAGATTGTGAACTTTGAAATATCCCATCATAGAGTTAAAAATACCAAAAAACTTTGGTAAGCCATGGGGAAAATTTGGAAGACAAAGAGTAAATACGCATGAAGTTAGGCTTCTAATTTATTGATATACATTTTAAAAATTATCTTTATCATTTTGATTATACATATGACGTTTATGAAAAATGTAACAGAAAATATTTTCTACCAATAACTTATTATACACTGAGTATACAGAATTATCTTTATGAATTTGATCATACACATAAAAATAATGAAACATCTTACATAAAATTATTTCTAGAAATATCTTGAGACAGATTGAGTTAATATACATTAATTGTAACTGTTTATAAACCAAACCAAACAGAAATAATTAGTAATATTTGTATTATTCGGACCATTGTCCTCATCTTCATTGTTATCTGTACAACGTTTCGGTCGATGTGCCCTCCGGCCTTCTACAGGTATTTCTTGTCTGACCTGAAAACCTTCTTGGACTCGGGAACCGTCTCGGTCTCGGGAAACTTTTTTTCGAACTCTGTAACCTTCTTGTCGTAATCAGGAGCCATCACGGAACTTTGAACCGAACCCTTTATTCAGGCCACGGGGTATCCTGTTCTCATTCCGCTAACCATGGCTGAGGTAGAGGTGTTAAACTGTGTTACTTATTATTTTATGTTACTGGTGACCCTGACCAGGATTGAACCTGCAGTCCAGAGATAACTATCTCTTTGAACAGTCTTAATCTAACAATTTTAACCACTATGCTATGTGTCAAATATTTACTTACAAACTATTTGCTTACAAATCATATATACAATACAGAACTTGGCATTAAATAACCTACAAGGTTTTATATGCCATTAAACATAATAAACAACCAGCAAATACACCACACCTAATACATTTGAGTGTTGCTATATGAAAATGAAAATCGGTAGCATATATTTGTGAGTGTGTGGGGGAGGGTTATTCATTTATTTATTCATCTATCTACTTATTTTGTTTTTATTATAATCGTCAGGCAATTTGTTTTTAATTTCTCATTTTGTATCTGTTTACCTGCACGCACTTCTGTGTAGGCGACTCATTTTTCAACTTCAATGAAAAAAACACAAAAAACATTAACGTGCACATTAAATTGCGCCCCTTCCTTCTAAAAACTTAATATATTTGAAATATCGTTTTAGCGTTTTTATATATAAAAGTTACACATAAAACTAGGTATGTGCATTTTCTCGCTGACTCTAAAAAGGGTGATCACATGAGATTCTTCTAAAAATCATATAGAATTAACTAACTATCCGATTTTAATAAAACTTTCGGTATATGAAGTAATAAAAGACGAACTTTTATTGTAAATAAATGTTTACTAAATTGAAAGGCTAATAATAAGTTTCGGCGCATTGATCCCCCGTACAAAAATATTTTTGGATATAAATAAAGTTTACATTTTGGAAAGATAATTTAATGACGGAACATATATAAAAAAAAAGAAAATTCGCTACTAATTCGGTTTTGGAAATAGGGCATCTTAAACATTTGAAACTTAAATCTCGTAAATAAGAAAAAAATATGTATCTTTTTTTTTTCTTAATTGTTAAATTATTTTCTAAAGAATTTTATATTATAAGTTCCTATCCAGACGGTCAGGGAATCATGGTGGTGGTGGGAAAGTAACCACTTCATTACACATGATTGATTTCTGTTTCAGACTTTTGTATAAAAATTCCCCAACACCCCAAAAATCTGAGTGTTACCAGATAGTTCCATCCGTGCGTCCCGCTGTTTATTTATTTACTTTTGTTTTATTTTGATTATTGACGTCACAAATCGTTTTATTCTTAATTTATCATTTTGTGTATTTGCTCGTTAGTCTCTCTCTCTCTCTCTCTCTCTCTCTCTCTCTCTCTCTCTCTCTCTCTCTCTCTCTCTCTCTCTCTCTCTCTCTGAACTCTCACCCTTGTTTATATACCCGATGTGGGGTATACTCGATGTGGGGTATACAATATATTGGTAAACAAATCCAAAAATTTTTAGGCGTTCAATGGTGATTACGAAGGTACGGCAGCTCAGAAGCATAACTCTGATCATTTAATAAGAAAAAAAAAAACTCCGGAATTCATTAGTGAGGTCCAGGTCATGATTGACAAGCCGATCAACTAATGACATGGGAGTGTCTGAGTTTCTTATCAGGCAGGTAGTGCATAGAGACACTGGATATTCTTCATACAAAATAAGAAAGGGACGAATTTTTATTAAAGGTCATGAAGGACACGAGGAAAATCTTTTTAAAAAAAGACTAAACATTAACATCCATAGCAAATTGCATTAAAGCTTAATGAATCTAAAATATATTTTAATATACAAGTTTTTTAGACAAAATTATTGCTAATATATATATATATATATATATATATATATATATATATATAATATACATGAAAATAAAACAAAATTACAAATGAATAAAATAAAACGGTTTCTTATGACAACCTACTTTCTAAAACCATTATGTAAATTAGATAACATATTGCATGGACTACATTCCTTACTTGACGCGGTTCTTCCATGATCAGGTAGCGTGGCGACCGGTAGCATAAAAATAGAAGTCTAAAGTCAAAGGTCTCTTCGATCCCCCAGCTTTAAGCGGGTAGCACACACCAGTTGTGTCTCATGTCCATAGGACAAGGGTGCTTTGCCTCAGCTCTTTCGTGCATGTGGCACACGAGAGCCTTTTTCCTCTCCTGTTTTTACCTAGCTAACAGGTACGAGCTGGTCCTTTGTCCTCAGCGCAGGAGTGGGGCTACTCCTAAAGATTCTATTTGCATGGCACAAGATAGCATGCTCAAACCAGTAAGTGTTATACTTTACTCTATTAAATAAAAACCTCATAACTTTATCTATCAAATGATATTTTGTCCATAGGTCATCCCAATTTATACAACTATGTATAATCTTCTTTGTATCTTGTCATCGTTTTATTTATTCTACCAAGTTTATTCAGGCAATATATTACCATGTTTATTACTTTTGTCGTGACTTGTCCATATATTTATACGTTCGAGAAAATTATAGTCAAACAACTATTGTTTCTTGTAACACTATGACAATGACAAACGCAATTTATAAGAACATTTAATGAATATTAAACGTTGATTATATTTATTAACGATCTTTTGTGATCTAGGATGTTTTGATGTCAGCAAGTTGTGAAAACACAATGAGAAATCTGGAATTATTCATAAATTAACTTGTTGGGAAAATAAGGTCCGATTTTCAATAAACTTTTATTCTTGAATTAATGAATGTAAACAGTGTTTTAAAAATCAACATATGATCCCTGAATATCTCTGCATTTCTGTCATTGATTAACATGGTTATTCTTACAGATACGATAAAACTCTAAAGGTTTTAATGCCAAGCAATCTTTAAATGCAGTTTGTTCTTCTCTTTCATAGAAAAGTTTTTTTTTCTATTTTTTTATTTTGTTTTTATTTTTGTCTTTAATTTTCTGTTTTTGCGTAGAAAATATACTGATACTTGAAAAAATGGATATCGGTAGGGATAGATCCAAAGAATATGGTTGCTGGGGTAATATCTCATATCCTAAACTAATGAACTTTTGTTGTGTCATCCTATAAACATGTGACAAAACATTGTCACCAAGCAAAATTATGACCCATTATTCAAAAGAAATGGTGTATTTCCTTTTTTTACTTCACTTTTTCCGTTTTCATAGCGGCATATATATATATATATATATATATATATATATATATATATATATATGTGTGTGTGTGTGTGTGTGTGTGTGTGTGTGTGTGTGTGTGTGGTGTGTGTGTGAAGATAGGAGGGGTGGAGTAAATCCGACAGAATGTAGTAAGGATAAAGGAAATGTGGACAAAAACGAATAAATCAAAACAAATTGACTGAAGAAGTACCACTTAAAGTGGAACGAAGTATATATCTACTTACCTATTTGTTTTGATTTATTCCTTTTTGTCCACTTTTCCTTTATCCTTACCACATATATATATATATAAAAATATATATGTGTGTGTCTGTGTTGTGATTATATGTATATATTTTTACAAGAGGTTTTTATTCGCGTAAGTAAATATGAAATGCTAATAGCCTTGACAAAATTTAGATAAATACAAATGGGTCAGCCCTCTCTCCCCTCTTTCTCCCCTCTTTCGTCCTCTCTCTCTCTCTCTCTCTCTCTCTCTCTCTCTCTCTCTCTCTCTCTCTCTCTCTCTCTCTCTCTCTCTCTATCCCACTCTTCCCTACTATTTATCAATAGCTGGATGGAGAATAGTTGGAGGCATATCATTCTCAAGAGTATTAGCGCTATGTCAAATGCAAACTACTTCGTCCAGGATTTGAACTCTTCTCATCATGTCCGAAATGACAGTAAGGATAACACAACACACCTCCATAGAAGTTTCAAAATCAAATCTTGAAAGAAGTGATAAATTATTAAGAGTTCAATTTAATCATTAGCAATGCGGATGTAGCAATTGTCCGCCCCTGCTGGATGGACATGTGCCTGCTTCTGCTAAGATAGACTAATCTTCCCTTACCACGAGGGTTCCTCAATAGCTGACACTACTGTCTGGGCATTTGTTCTGTCCATTAAATGGGGGGATTTGCACCCCAACTATCACTAAGTGACCCTCATAGTCTTTATGAACTCTTTCTCACTTTCAAAGGACATTCGTCCTATCATTTTTGTATTTTATTTTATATATGTGATTCGTCGATGTGCTCAGACAATAAAGTTTGTATTTTTATGTTTTACTTGTTTATTTAAATTTAATTCATTTATATATATTTTCACCTACGCTGGGAGGTTACTATGAGCCTTCTAACGTATTATAACAACACACATTTAATTATTGTAGGGGTGCTTTTATACCACTCCTATTAAAAGAGTATAGTAGAACAGTATTTAAAAAGTTTATCCTAAAATCGGATATTATTTTCCTGGCAATCTAAAAAACACTAGAAGTAATATATATATATATATATATATATATATATATATATATATATATATATATATATATATAAGGTGTGTAAAAATGTAACGAGATATTTTGTACTTTTTGACACACCTTGCATTCTGAAAAAAAATAACATTCCATTCATTTTTCATTTCTATCTTGGTAAATACAGTTTCAATCTCGATAATTTTATGACACGCCGTCGATATATATATATATATATATATATATATATATATATTTCCAGTTTTCGATAAACCTGGGTAATCTACTTCTACTATAGATTCTGTTCTCTAAATCAGCTTTATAGACGTATAGAAAACTTTTCACTATTCGCAATTATTCCGACAAATTGTATTTTTCCCGACAGTCAAGATTGTGACTCACTCGATTTTTTTTGCAATGTTTTTTCTTCCCGTTTAGTCATTCATAGTGTTACAGTTTCTTTTAAAGCAATTGATAAACATTGTGCGTATATTTCCATATCTTGAATGCAGTTATTCCATCTATTGATTTATTTCAAATATACGTCTGGTGTAAAAAAAAAAAATGTTCTAATGAAATGACTTTTGCTTGGTTTGTTTTAAAACATATCAACCTCGTTGGGTTATTTAATGCTGACAATATTTTGAAATAAATTCATTCTTAATGGATGCACAATTTTTTATTAGAACATTTTTTTATTTAATCCATAGATGGGACCCTAACACG
>CM042146.1:1750183-1752683 GCA_023376005.1 Doryteuthis pealeii | reverse complement strand
AAGTTGATATATATATATATATATATATATATATATATTATATATATATATATGTTATATTGTGTGTGTGTGTGTGTGTGGTGGTGTGTCTTTCGATATTTAAGGACTCATTGATTCATTGAAACAATTATTTAGTCAAATATCTTATCTTATCTTATATATAAATATAACCGTGCCTGAACCCAGAGTCATCATCTGCTGAAGGCTTTGTTGGTCACAATGCAACTAGATTATATATATATATATATACATTTCTCGATAACACATTTTTCGAATTCAGTTGCTCACAAATGAATTTCCCGAATCATCAATTGATTATAATCTCTAATTGATAAAGATCTTTTTAAAATTTGAAATGAATTGAAGTAGAAAAAAGATCCAAACCACTTCCGGACTTTCGTATAAGATATTTATTTTTCTTTCATTGTTTATACTATAATCTTCATAGGCATTATCCAGAAACTATCAGTTACCAAGCACCGTGTACTTCATGTTCACGCTACCCTAACTGAGATATACATGATCTATTTTCTTATAAATATAACTCACTATATTATCAATAATATCTCTCTCTCTCTCTTCTCTCTCTCTCTCTCTCTCTCTCTCTCTCTCTCTCTCTCTCTATATATATATATATATATATATATATATATATATATATATATACGACATAGAGACAGACAGAGGTGTAGGGAATATAACGATATATGTTGCTATAGGTAAAAAGCTGAGATGTTAATGGATGAAAAACTAAATTAAACCTCTTGTGAACTTTTCTTTACTTTCTCTATCTACATCGATCTCATATATATATATATATATATATATATATATATAATATATATATATATATATATATATTGTATATGTATGTATGCATATATAGAGAGAGAGCGAGAGAGATAGAGAAAGAAAGAGAGATCAAGAGAGAGAAAGGGAAAGAGTAGAAACCATAGTGATAGATATTTATTTTGATAACAACTGAGATGTTATGTGATGTTATAAAATCAAGAACTTATTTTTGCATTACTGTTCTTTTGTTGGCTCTCATCCAGGAGTAAGTATTGATAAAGTAGTGAGCTTCTTTCTGACCATTCCAGCTTTAGGGCGGGTCTGCAGAATATTCTTCCAGTCTCCCTGGCTTTGATAGAATCCAGGCTCTTATTGAGTGCTGATTTAATATGACAAGATAAATGTGTTTTCCCTGATTCCTTCCTAATGTTTTCCATTTATTTTTACAGTAACACTATCGTTACATTTCCCTTCTGTCCAAAATTCAACTGAACTCTCTATTCTCGTGAGAACTGTAAACAAGATAAGAGATTAGATTACAATCGAGTGCATGGGTTTCAATTCTGTGTCCAGTCAGGATCATTTGTTTTCTTTAGTTTAAGGGAATATCAACCCTCCTGGGTTATCTAATTCCGTACCATCCTTGTAGAAGAACGGTAATGGTACTATAAGAATTCGTGAGGTGTTAATTCAAAACTAACAACCGTTCTCTTACAATGAATTAGGTTATCCAAAAGATGGTAACCCAACACAGAATATTCGGTAGAGAAAAGACAGGTCAATTCATAGAATATAACATTGAATTACACAAAATAAAAAGAGGGAACATAGTCCCTGTACTAAACTACAAAAGAGTGAAAAGGTGTTCAAAAGAACATGGTATCTACCTCGTACCCCACTTGTACGGGTTAGGCACAAGGCCCTATTAACGTGGGATCACCCACAAACCGAAGCTCATGTGGGGCGGGTGAAAAATTGCGTTGATCCCTTCGGCATCCCCCCTCAAGGGTGCCCCTCAGGCAATGAACTCAGCCTTGCCCCTTTAAATTGAGGGGGCATGTGTTGCCTGGGGGGATGGTCCCATGGGATCAACGCTATTAACTTGTAAAGATCCAGGGCCGAAGCCAATGGACCCCCCGGTCGAAACCGGTGTTAGATATGTTGGACATATCTAGTTCCAAAGAACATAAATAAAGGTTAAACAAACAAAGGGATGGAAGCCACTTATTATTTTTACGAGGTATTAGGACAAAAAACAAAAACAGGGACTATGAGTTTAGCTACTGAGCAAGCGAAAAGACAACGTCTGTCGCTTTCAACGTCGTGCTGGTAAAAGAGAGAGATGTTAGGATTCGCCTTTTCACGTGAACAAAACGGACACGTGACATGGGGAATCCCTCCTTCAATGTAAGAAGCGAGAAAATTCTATTTTGTCACCCAACAGTATTATTTAACCGATAGATAGGCTGTTAGTTGGTTTTGGGGGCTACAAGCGTTAGAGGGAATGTGTTCTACTAAGATCAATAATAATAATAAAACTATAGAACCTTAGCCTGTCCAATAGTTGATTTTTCTTTTGGTTTTGTATATTTGTTTAATGGCATATCAACATCTGAGAATTATTTAATACGCAAGCCTTCCCGTAGAAGAACAGTAGTGGTACTATTTAACCAATAGATGGAGATGAAGAGGTTTATGCCTTTCCCAA
>CM042146.1:1720183-1737683 GCA_023376005.1 Doryteuthis pealeii | reverse complement strand
ATGAACATATGGAAAAATAATGAGTAATTTCAAAGGAAAAAAGTTTAGTTCTACAGAATAAAACTTTATTTTTAGGTGACATAGAGAAATAAAAAATAATTCTAAACCAGACAAGTATATATAATATTAGCTACCTATAATTATTTAGTTCTCCTGAGAAAGGTCTGACTTGAACACCGAAATCGTGGTATAGAGAAAAACTTTTTTCTACAACTATATATGCTCTATATTTTTCCGAGATATATTGAGACTTTTGGATAAACTTCTTATGCTACTGCAATGAAAATGTGGTAGTAACTTCTTGATGAATATATATATATATATATATATATATATATATATATATATATATATATATGAGGGGGCGTATATGCGTGCGTGTGTGTGTGTGCATATGTGTGTGCGTGCGTGTGTGTGTGTGTGCATATGCGTGTGTGTGTGTGTGTTTGTGTGTGTGTGTGTGTGTGTGTGTGTGTGTGTGTGAGTTTGTTTGTTTGAGTATTTTTACGTTGTTTTAGATACATTTTATTTTTTCTCTCGGTTTCAAGCTTTGTATTATTGAATGTTTCACTGTTTTTTTAATGAAGTATAAGACACACACACAAACACATCTATTACATTTAATTTTTTGTGTGTATTCTCATGTGGTGTGTACATATACGTGCATATATATACATATATTTGTATGTATATATACATATAAATATATAAACATAAATATGTATATAATATATATGTGTTTCTGTCTTAAATATTATCTTATTTATAACTGCATTTCATCTCTCTGTTTAAGTTATGTATTATTGAATAATTTGCATATTGAACGTGTAATCTATACTATCTGACCTATTACTTACTGTATTGACTCTGACAGAGTGATAATGGCACGAACACGGAAAGTAAAAAAGAAAAGCTTTATTTTCTTTTTACATTTGATCTAAGACAAAGTGACACCGTCGTGTCTATCTCACTTAACAAAATGAAAGTGCTAAATCTTTTGAGACCTCTTTTTCTTTTAGTTGCATCAAACCTCCAGCTTCTTACCTTTTTTTTGAGGCACGTGACGCGGCAGCTAAACGTTAGTGCTCTTCTAGAACTGTGAACAAATAACAAAAGATAAATTCATCACCGGGGGGAATCTTTCTAATTACTTGCTTTTCTTCTTCTTCTTCTTTCTATCACCTCTTTTTTTCTTTTTCTTTTTTCTTTCTTCTTTCACTTTTCTTTTTTCACAGTTAGGATAGTTAAAAAGATTCTGATGATGATAAAAGAGAAACACTGATACCATTTCTAGTGTAGTTAGTGTCTCTTTAATGATCAGATACAATCTTAATTTTAAGGGGTCGGTTTAGCTCAGTTGGTAAGCATTCGCCCAGGTCCCCAAAGTTTCCGGGTCCGATACCGGTCCGCGCCAACAGTGCGAGAGTAACACAACTTCAGTAATCTGATCTATGTGATAAAGAATCTGGGAGATGATGGTAGGTATGGTGTTCCACCTTATCAAGAACAAATGGGATAGATTCACCCACTTTTCGGCTGATACCGACAATAGGCAACTACGCCTAATTTACTATTACAATTTTAATACAGAATCTAACAGAATGGTTTATCTAGTTTGAAACAGAAAAAGCAACATAGATTCGTTTCTAAGTCTAAATTAATTGTTATTTTTTGTTTTTTTTCTATTTTTTTTTTTTTTTTTTCACAGTTTGGTTTGTTTAAAAGATTCTGATGAGGATATCTTCGTGTTAAGAAAAAGCGAAACAATAGAAAACGTTTTGGCGTTGTTAGTGTTTTTTAAAGATTACATTCAATTTTAGTAGAGGGTCGGGCAGAATTAAACCTTTTGTTTGGAATAGAAAAAAAAAGACAACTTTTAGTATTTTCCAAATTTAATTTCAATTTATGAATAACATTTTTTCCATTGCTTTTTTATAATTGCCATCACTTTTTAAAGTGATGATTATATCGTTAGGATCTCTAAAGATGAAATTAACCTTTTTTGAATCTGTTGCTTGGGTTGGTTTGGGTTGGTTGGATTTACGGTATGTCAACCCTTGGTTTATTTCATAACGAAGACTTTTTCTTTTATTCTCTCTGGTTGGGTATTCAATTTTTTAAAACTCAATTAAAAAAACAAAAAAAAACAACATTTTTTTAAACTCATGTTTTGACACACAGATGAAACTCTAACAGCTAAAACAGAGTGGATCAATGAATAACGGCAATGAAGGGGTACTCCCCATACCTAGAATTGGAATAGGTGTAGATTAATATCATACCCAGGACAGTAATACCCTGAGCCATTGCCTTCTAGTACCTATAGGATGAGGCCAATAGGGTCAGGACAATCATATAAATTTAGGATTTGACCTGACAAACTGATCGATGGGAGGAGTCCTGGGACCACCCATCTAGCCAAGGTAAGGGCCAAAGAAAAGTGTTGCATCTCATGGACTGCTAAACCACTGGGGATCCGTGCACAAGCATCACGGGTCACCACCCATAGCCAATAGGCGAACACATTTGAGGCTCTCATCACTCTGCTGAGATGCAGTCGAAGTATACTATAGTCCCAGCTGACAAGGCACCAAGATTTAACCGTATCAGTGCTACCGGATGGCTGCACTACTTGTACACAAACGAAATGATTGAAAAAAAAAAGCTAGATGCAAAGTAAAATGGGCTGACAGAATTATCTCTCTAGTTTGGAACAGAGAAGATAAAAAAGGCAAAACATTCTTTTCCAAATTTTATTTCACTTGAAGAAGGAAAGAATATCTCTATTTTAATAAAATAATTGTTATGACTTTTTAAAATGATTATATCGTTAGAGAATACAGCAAGAGGCATTGGTCTTTTACTGAAGTGAAATATCACAGAATTCATGTATTACAAACAAGAAAGACATATCTCCACACAAGATAATAAGCCCCTGAAATTAATAAACCAGTGCTCATACCCAGGTATCAATATCTCATCTACAGAATACATTATATGCATTATATAGGGTGCTATAAACAAATTATAGGTTTAAATATGGAAATATGATATTTCTCATAAGATAAAGAAATAATTCTTACAAGCTGTAGCCGTATCAGCGCTACTGTATGGTTACACCACTTGTGTTTCAACGAAATGATAGGACAAAAATCTAGATGTGAACTACTCAAGGAAGCTGCGTGCTTTTGGTAACAAATCCTGGAAGCAGCACCCAACAACAAAAAAAAGCACGGCCACTTACCTCCAATCACACAAACAATCAAAGTAAGACGAACAAGACACGCTGAACAAAAAGAGAAACAATGAAAATATTCAGGTGTAGTTAATGTTTCTTTTATGATCAGTTGCAATTTTATTACAGGACCCAACAGTTCTATCAAAATTCTTTATCTATTCTAAGACTCTTCCTTATTTTAATGGTCCATCTGACTTCCAATTGACCCCATACATACATGCACTTCTATATACATGTATACACACACACACACACATATATATATATATATATATATATATATATATATATATATATATACACACACATACGATCTACTATCTCTAATGTCTCTAATAATATATACACATATATATGCCTATATGTGGCTTGTATTACTCTCATACTACTTATTTATATAACGAACTAATACTACCTCTATATATTTACACACTTGCTAATTTGCATTCGTGCAGCATGCGTAGTGTCATAAGAAGAAGAGCAGTGGTACTATTTAACCCATAGCTGTAGGGTGAGAGAGTTCATACCTTTTCCAAGGGTATTAATTCAAAAGTGAACATAATAGTGTAATTGTAGTTTGAACTCGCTAACTGCGATTTCGTAGACCAGCATGTTAACCACTACGCCACTGGACTGCCCTTTTATTTTAAAAGTTAATCAAACTTAGGAACATACTTTCTGTTCAACTATATCACCAAAGTAATTTTATCTACTATTTATCTACTGAGGAACAGAAAAACGTGACATAGATTATTTGCCAAATTGAATTTCACTCTAAGAATGAAAAAAACATTTGCAATTTCTTTTTTTTAAATAATTTTCATCACTTTTTAAAATGATTATATCATTAGAGAAGGCAGCAAGATATATTGGTCTCTGTGTAAATTCAAATAAAACAGAGTTCATGTGTTACAACACGAAGGAGAAATTAGTAACCCAGTTCACATACCTAGGTAATAATATCTCATCTACAGAAGGCGATGTTAATATACGCAGAAGAAAGGCATGGACAGCGATAGACTGATTATTGATCATATGGAAATATGATCTCTTTGATAACATAAAGTCCCAACTGTAGCCATGTAAGTGCTACTGTATGGCTGCACCATCTGTAAACTAGATGAGAACTACAAAATGATATTGAGAGTTGTTCTAAACAAGTACTGGAAGCAGCATCCCTCAAAATAGCAGGTACACGGCCATATTTCCTATCATACAAGTCAAACGAACTAAACACGCTGGTCACTGCTCGAGAAGTAAGGATGAACTCAGAAGTGACGTTCTTTTCTGGACAAGCCGAATTGGGCCTATCAACAAACTGATCAACTCTGAGCGGATACTGGATACCATTTTTTGAGTTTTCAGGGGTGCTCATTATAACCGATAGGGATGGGTGGGGAGAGAGAGATATGGAAATCCTTGCTGTCAGTGCGAAATGATAATGATTCTATCGTTCATATGCTTGCCTTAGTGAGATATACACCCCAGAATTTAATACATATGACAAGTTCTGTCAGCTGAAGTTGTAGAATACGCCGACTGTCTCCCTGCAGAGGGGTAAGTTTCCCAATGGGTCCACCTGATGGCCGTGTAGACTAATAATGAAATCCTGATGGGGGAGCAGTCCATGTTATGTAACAGTCAACTGTAGCCTTTATTTGGGCTACGCGGGCGGTCATAGAGACACACTTCGAGAAAAGCGATAAAGTTAACATATTGTATTCAAATATTTATCGAAATAAATATATGTGTCATCTTCTTTATTCATTTCTTTAACAGTACCTCACTCGAACTCAGATTTACGGACCAATTACCCCCATCACACAAACCATCCGAGTAAGAAGGACAAGACATACTGGCTACTGATGGAGAAGCAAGGACGAATTAATGAGATGTTCTCCTGTGGAAACCTGCATATGAACACGCCAGTGTAGACCGTTCAGTAAGGAGCTATATAGATCAGCTCTGGTGGGTTCTGGATGCTGCACAGAGGACCTCCTGGAAGCAATGACCTATAGGGACGGTTGGCTGAGATTTTCATGGATCGGATATCCATGAAAATCTCAGCCAACCGTCCCTACCAGTCATTGCTTCCTGGAGGTCCTCTGTGCAGCATCCAGAACCCACCAGAGCTGATCTATATAGCTTCTTGCTGAACGGTCTACACTGGCGAGTTCATATGCAGTCATATGCTTCTGTGACCTGATAATGATTATAATGATATTTAATATTACTATGAGAAATAAGAATATTTGCCATTTTGTTTTGTTTTTTGAATAGGCTATTTAGCCGGTTCTAAAAGCCGGTATTCGGGTATCTCACGTTTAATGTCTTTCCTTATAAAAGGAATGTAAACAACTTTTTATACGCTTCGTGTTTGGAACGAAAAAAAATACTACGTTTTCCGGAATATCAACAAGAATTCATAGTTAGGGTTGGGGTTAGGGTGGGTTAGGGTTAGGTTTGCAATTTTATGTTTTGACATAAAGTTATTATTTCTATCTGTGGAAAATGCCATTTTTCTACTTTGGAAAAAAATCATGATATTCAAATTTAACTTTATGATTCCCTTTAATCATTTTTTATATTTGTAAAAATTCATGTTTGATCACAAAGTCAGTAACTGTATTTATATTTTTCATTTAGATATTCTTTCTATTTTTATCCTTCACAAAATATAAATATAAATGAAAATAAATAAACTTTGTGTTCAGTCGATAGAGCACTTGACTAGGAATCGCAAGGTCCTTGGTTCGATACTGGCCCTCGCTAACTTAGCGTATGAGTAGCACAGGGATCTGTGCGGTAAACTGAGGAGCTGATGGTAGGTGTGGTGCTCCACCTCAGTCGTTAAAATAATCTCCTTGTCTAGCGCTAGTTAAAAGGGGATAGACTCCCTCGTTGGCTGATACCGACTTTTGGCCACCCGACGACTTTTATTTTTAACACTGCTTGCATTCATAATAAAATATTTATAGTGACAGTAAAATGAGCATAAAGTAGGTTTGTGTATTTTACGAGGACCGGTTAAATAAGCCTGAAAGCAGGTTTGTCTATTTGACCAGGACCGGCTAAATAAGCCTGTTTGTCTATTTGACCAGGACCGGCTAAATAAGCCTGAAAGCAGGTTTGTCTATTTGACCAGGACCGGCTAAATAAGCCTGAAAGGTTTGTCTATTTGACCAGGACCGGCTAAATAAGCCTGAAAGCAGGTTTGTCTATTTGACCAAAACGGCTAAGTAGCCTCTTCCTTTGTTATTGGCATCATTTTCTTTTAAAAACCACATCGTTCATACGTTTGTTCTTACGGGTTATGCCCTCCCAAATACCCCACAGTGAATATCCCCAGTGCTTGCTTTGCCACAGCTTCGAGGGTTGCTGCGATTATATAATGAATATTTTCTTGTTCAATTGTTCAGTTGCCTACAGTCTATGTTTAAAGAATTAAGCCTTCAGGTATCCACAGATAAAGTAATGACAAGATGATAGATCTTGCCGCCACATAGTAAGATTAGTTTTATTCATAAACATAACATCTTCGCTATTTCACGCTATGATTGCAACTGAAATTACATGGGCCATTGCTACTGATGAAATTCAGACTCCCCGCCTGTTTACAATTACTAATGTCTTCACTATAATCTAAAATCTGTGAGATCACACTACCGGTCTCTGTATGACAATAATAAGTAAATACGTAAAAAAAAATGACAAAGTCCCTTGAAGAAAAACGCTCAGAGAGAGAGAGAGAGAGAGAGAGAGAGAGAGAGAGAGAAAGAGAGAGAGGGGGAGGAGAGGGAGAGAGATCAGTTATGGAATCGAATTTGCAAAAAAAACGGTTCATAACACCTGAAACGGATACGTTTCCCTTCTTAGATTCGTGCGGAAATGTTGTGGAGCATAAGTCGACCGAGTGTCCTTTGTCAGTATCAGTAGAACAGTGAGGAGTCTATCTATTTTTCACTAGCGCTAGACCAGGGAGTTTTTGCATCTGTAGTGGAGCACCAAAACTACCATCAGCTCCCTGCGTTACCGTACAGACCCAAGCTGTAATACTCATGCACTAATTTGACGAGGGCCGACATCGAACCCGGAACCTTGGTGGAACAAAAACAGATGCTCTACCGGCTGAGCATAGGACCACGTTGATATAGTTCAGCGATTTTCAGCGAGTATTTTTTAAATTTCTTTCTCTTAAATATATTATAAATGGCATAAATATTTTCAGAGTTAACCAATATATTCTGCCTGTAGTTAGTCTACATCAGGTACTCACAAAAAAAAACAAGTTCTGTACAAACAACAAGGTCAAATCATTTTTTAAAAAAACAAGTCGACTGCGGCAGTATAATACGCCAATTGCACTTCTGCAGAAGGGTAAAATCCACCCCAATGGGGCCACCTATTGGCCATTAGTGGCAGCCCATGATGCTTAAGGTCGGAATCTTGGTGACTAAGCAGTCCATGACATACATCAATCCACTCTAACGCTTACTGAGGCTTGACGGTCAGTCGGAAAGGCCCCCTCCAGTCAATTGGATTCTCACATCAAGCCCTAGCACCTATATAATTGTTCCAACCATAAGCACTTATGGCAAGCCCCAACCCTGTTTATCCTACATGTGCTAGAAGGTGGTGGCTGATGGTCTTAATGTCTTGGGTATGATTTTGGAAATCTGCGGAATGTGTGGTATCACTTTATTGTTGTTACTCCCAAATCCACGTTTACAACTTTCATATATGACTGAAGTTTAGATTTACACATCTGTAAGAAATAAATGCGATATAATCCTTTTCATATTTTGTGCAGTTACTCTTATTTTATTGAATATAAACAAAATATCTGATGATAATATACAACAAATGTATTAAGTTGGTTTATAAGCATATATGAAATTTATACTTTCATTTTGACTGTTCTTCCTAGTTCCTACCTAATTGTTTTTAAGTTGGTTATATTTTACTTGGCTACTTGACATGTACATTAATTAAATCTTGACTCAGATGAGAAAACATTAACTCTCTACCATCTGTATTGGAATGTTGTGCTTAAGGAGTGAAACTGTCAGTTTTATTTTAAAATACAGCAACAGTTCAGAAAATTCACCTTGTTTCAATAATAATATTAAGATTCAATGATACTGTTTGCTTTTTTTTTTTTTTTTTTTTTCATCCAAGTGGCATGCAAAGACACTGTTGTAGTACTGGATAGGGTTCCATTTATAGGTTAAATCAAAATAGGTTATCAAAAAATGAGTAATTAGTATTATTTGGATTATTCGGACTATTTTCATTGTTATCTGTACAACGTTTCGGCCGATATGCTCTCCAGCCTTGTTCAGGTATTTTTTGTTAAACTCGGGAACTTACTTTTCAAACTCAGGAACCTTTATGTCGTAATCGGGAGCCATCACAGAACTTTGAATCTAAACCTTTATTCAGTCCACGTGGGTATCCTGTTCTCATTCCGCTAAACATAGCTGGGGTACAGGTGTTAAGATGTGTTAACGATTATTCTATGTTACTGCTACCCCTGACCAGGATTGAACCTGCAGTTTAGAGATAACTGTCGCATAGAACTGTCTTAACCTAATTCCTTTATCCACTAGGATATGTGTCCAATTCCAAGAAACAACAAAATGAGTATTAAGATATCATAGGACAACAATAAATTAATATAAGTTGCCAACACATCAGCATTGGTGGCTAAATCCTATTACTTTTACTTTCACTTTGGAGGAAGACCACACAACTTGCAGTTATTTCTTTTTTTGTTTTTGTCTCATAGTTAGTAAAAAATGAAGCCTACTATGAAACGTGTTGCAATATGATCAATTTAAAGATTGCGATTGGAAGTGTGTAGCACTTATGTTTATTTTATGATTGGAGGCACGTTGTGTAATGGTTATAATCGTAGGAAATCGAGTCGACGGCCCGAGTTCAAATCCTGGATTAGACTGTTTGCATTTCGCATAGCCGTTGAGAAAGGTATTCATCAAACTATTATCACTCCATCTATGTATAAATAACAGGGCAGACTTTTTTTAGAGGCCCGAAATTGCAACTGGACACACAAACAAACACCTCCCAATTATTGATATAGAAATTTGTCATTGTTTAAGTCAGATAAGCCTGCTACACTAAATGAATGCAGATATAATTGAAAACTGGAGAAAGAAAAAAAGAACAAAAAAACAAGAACAAAAAACGTATTTAATATACGAGTGATTATCATTTCAAAGAATTTTTTTTTTTTTTTTTTTTTTTGGTTATTTGTCTTGAAATTCCAGATGGAACAAACATTACTGCAAGATACCCAACAAAAGAGAGAGAGAGAGAGAGAGAGAGAGAGAGAGAAATGGTAAGTAATGAGGCAATAGAGTCTAGACAGCAAATCTAAAGTAATCATTCCCATCAGACAGTTCAAAGTTTAGAAATTGTCAAGCAAAGAGAAAGAACATTCGAGTTTTTCCAAAATGCAAGAAGCCGACCAATAATTTTCGACGAACACATCAATGCAAAATGGCTGACATAAATCAGTGCAGACAGCGTTTCCAAAATTAAATGGAAATGGCTTATTAAATTAATATTATGTCGACCATTGTTTGGAATTATTATCAGCACAGAATATCTTAGATCACTTAAATCAAGTTTTCAAACTAATCTATATTGTAAAAGATATTTTCTCTTTTATATAATACTTTGAAGTTTTCAGATTCATTTCGTGCATTTTACTCAGATAATTTAAAATAAAATCTTTTAGATTTTAAAAAAATCAATATCTACATCAAACATTGTTCGAGGTGTTTGTAGTGTAACGGTTACGGTCGTTGGCAATGGACTGGACAAACCGAATTCAAATTTTGGACGAGACTGTTTGCCTTTCACTTAGCGCTAATGGTTAAATCGAACTAAAGGGAGCTAAATTCCATGATCGTATGTCACCCCACAGAAAGAAAAAATCCCCAAAATCAGGAAATTAACCGAATTTAATGAAATTTTCAGTGTTGATATATTAATGAATAAAAGATATAATACACCAGTTATTTTATTTAAAAACTTTTACATTTTTTCAGCTCAGTTAACTTTGGCCCACGTATCTTTGAGGTATAAAAGAGATTCTCAAAGATACGTGGTTCAAAGTTAACTGACCTGAAAAAAATGTATATTTTTATTCATTAATATATCAACACTGGAAATTTCATTAAATTCGGTTTATTCCCTGCTTTTTGGTATTTTTTTCCTTTCGGTGGGGTAACATTCGATAGTGGAATCTAGGTCCCTTAAGTTCGATTTAACCGTGCTAATACCCTTTGGAAAGGTATAAATCCAATTATGCTCCCTCCAGTTATAGGTAAATAGGTGGGAAGACCTGAATCTGTATTCTTAGACCGGCAAACTGTTTAGGAGATGGAAAACTATAAATTCAAACCTGTTAACCTGTCGCATCCCGTGGAGGAGTTGGTAAATACACCTTCACAATTACCAACCACCCGAGACGAGTAGGATGTGACTCAAGGTCGCAAGTATGGGTCATCCAGTGAAGATGAAACTGTCTATTCTGTAGTAATGAATCTGCGAGACTAGCTTGCTAGCTATTACACTACGATGAGACGCCTGGAATTCTGAATATATATATATATATATATATATATATATATATATATATATATAATATATATATCGACCACCCTCGCACGAGTAGGATGCAAAACATTAGCAATTTTATGAGCGGAGTTTACCTGGTTTTTATTAAGAGTTGTCTTTCTCCTAGACTGGTTGCCAAACCAAAACTAAAGGTCTCAATCACTATTTTAACTATAGTTGGAGGGAGAATTATTGAAATCATACCTTTCCCACAGGAATTCGTGCTGTGTGAAATGCATTCAACCTGGTTCAAAGTTTGAGTCCATTTACCACCACGTGACTGTATGGTAATATAGTAATAAAGATAAACGCAGTAAAATGGGGTTAAATAACCGATGAAGCATATAATGAATACAGTGAAATTTTTCCGTTTCGTATGAATCATGGAGGTGTACACGTGTCACGATTATCGTCGTAAAAATGGAATCGCACTCTATGTTCTTAAAAATGGAATCGCACTATATGTGATTGAAATGGAATCGCACTAATATACTTGATGAAGGCATGAATCTATCTGCATTCCATGCAGCTGTATGTAAATAGTAGGGCAGACTGGATTCTGTATCCATTGTTAAGTAACCAGTCCAGGAGAAGAAAAAAATTCAATTCAAACCAGTTTTACTCTGCTTAGAAGTTGGCCTTGTGTCACATCATATTCTTGGTGGACTGGTTGGTTAAGCACATTCTCTGAAGTATGAATCCTTTTTATTTAGCCAATTAGACGGAGAAAAGAAACTGATATAAGAAACTCTTCCATGAGGTTACACAATCGACAGGGCAATGCCGAGGGAATATGTATACTGTGTGATCAGAGCATTTGTGGGGGGGGGATTTTAGAAGTTTTTTTGCTTAGCTTTATGTTTATTTATTTATCTATTTTATTTATATATTAAATCATCGCACCACTCACGTTTGTCATGACCCCCATCTACAATTTAGATGTGGCACCCTGTGGCTTCTGTTCTTTTTTACCCAAAGCAGAAAGTCACTTTTGATTTGACGTTGTCAATATTACGAAGATCTTGAGAAGCTATCCGATGGCGGTCCAGTTGAAACAAGAAATATACGCTGGAATAACTGTGCGCGCTCTCGGGGGCGTATTTTGAAGGTTACTGAGGTGACATCGCCCCCGGTAGGTTATTTTTGCTTAAGTTAAATGGCTATCCACAAAAAATACCTTGTATATACTCACATCTATATAAATTGTAAACATCCCCACGGGTATCTTTAGAATTCTACTGTCAGTAAACGTCATTTTCATTCCTGCCTGTTGACAATCAATTTTCTCGCTTTCCAATTCACAGCAAACAGAAAATATAACAGAATTCATCCAAATAAATTTCAGTTAAAAGTTTCTCTAGGAATATTAACGTTATAAGTCCCAAATATTCACTAATTTCATGGGAAATGGACTCGTCGCCTCGAATTCAAATCCTGGATTAAATGCAATTACCACATTGCATTTAACTTAGCGCTAATAGCCATGTGAAAGGTATGAATCCTACTCTCCCTCTAGTTATAGATAAATAGTAGGGCAGACTGGGCTCTTTAACCTTTGTTAGGCAACCGGTCTAGGAAAAGGAAAATTCTGAATCCAGACCTGTTGAACTCAGCTTAAGAAATTGACCTAGTGTCACATCCTGCTCGTGCAGAGGGGTTGGTAAATATATATTCACTCTGAATTGTACAGTTGGAGACACGGAGCAACAGATGTAGAGGTTGACTTAAGACACTTCTAAGTCAAAATTATCTGTAGTTTCAATCCTGACTACGGATGATAAAACATAAAATACTAGACATAGCTTAACAATTGTACCTGGTCAAGGTTAGCAGATGAGAACAGTCTAGCCGGTTGATTGAATAAAGGGTTTAGTTCGAAGTTCAATGAAAGCTTCCAAGTTCGATTAGAAAGTTCCTAAATTCGACAAGAAACGACTGAAGACTGTCGGAGGGCAAAACCGCCGATAAGTTGTGTACATAACAATAAATATGAGGACAGCAGTCCAAATAATACACATTTCTCTATTATGTAGATTTTTATAAAATAATAGAAAACTGTCAAACTAGAACAGGAATCACCAAACTACGGCCCGACAGCTGAATCCGGACAGCGAAAGCATTTTATCAGGCCCGCCGACGGTACTGGAATTTGTTTGTTACAACTTACGGAACCCAAGAGGTACCATTTAAACTTTAAAATCCTGTTGAGCATATACACATTGACTGATACACATTTGAAAACAATTCTCTTGATTGGATGTAGCAATTTCAAACGAAACACTGAGGATACATTGAAAGGCAAACTTTAGTTTCACAAATCTCACTAAACCTTTCTGCTAATGTCGCATTCTCTGATAATGTTTTGAAAATACATATGTTGGTTAAATTTGTTTTTGTGCATTTTACGCCACTCATCCATGAATATAACATGGAAAGATATATTTTGTTTTACATCTTTTTATCAGAGCTTTCCTTCTGGCTAGCAAGTATTGAATAAATAATAATGTGGCACGCGCACGTTATTTTTTAAATTATCCGGCCTACCGTGAAAAATGTTTGGTGAACTAGAGAATAACTGTGACATTGCCCTAGTAGTCATACACTTCCATTGAACAGTTATTTTCTGGCTGGTTTATGCCCATTCATAGCTACTTTGCGGCTGATACTCATACGCTCTAATAATAACAACAGAATCAAACGGTAAGTTTTGCAAATATGAGAACTATATATCCCAGAGTAATTATCTATTAGTTTTCTACATCTAAGGAAGTCTATATTGCACGAATACCTTAGTTTCTCCACATTTCATTCTTCATTTTTTTTTATTTCGGTTATAGTAAAATGTTAATATTTTCATTTATCTATATTAATCTCAATTGCATAAATTTATATTAAAAAATTTGAAAAGCGAAATGTTCCAAAAATAAGATGAATTTATTTATCGACGCTTAAACGTTTCGGTTTATTTAAACCTTCATCAGGATAGATTATGGGGTGAAGAAATGGATGGATGTTTTGTAGTTGACAGGAGTTAGAAAAATATTTATAAAAAGTTTGTAATTGGATTTGTTCAGCGTTATATTATTATTATTATTATTATTATTATTTTTTTTTGAAAGACGAGTCGCGATCCGCACACGCGAAGATGTCATGACGCGTGACGTAACTCGAAAAATGCATTCAACAAAAGATGAGAAAAAGTATTAATGGACTGATTTTATGAGAGCAAAGGCAACAAAGTGGTAATGATAACTAAATAATTAAATAAAGCCTGGTATTTTGTAGCTATTTAAAACTATTTTAGCTAAGAACGGTGATATGTTGAAAAATACAGGTTTAAGCGTCGATAAATAAATTCATCTTATTTTTGGTACACTTCGTTTTTCAAATTTTTTAATACTGTCGGATTTATTTCCATATTTACTCCCACAAATTTATATACAAAATTTGAACATCGGTAATTTCAAGGTACTTCAACCAACGGAAAACCCACTGGAATACCGGGGATACATGCCTCATAAACTGGCCATTTTGTCTTGGAAAATACAACTTTATAATCAATGTTGGTCAGGGCTTCATCTGTTCTGTTCTCACGCACCGATTTGACGTCGGCGTTCAAATTTCTCTGCGTGCCTTTCGGTCTCTCAATAAATAAAATAGATAATTATTCTCGCGAGGGGAAAAACTAATTCCCAGATTCTGAATTTTGCAAATATAAATTAGAAAAAAATGTTTAGAAAAATTCAGACTTCCCTCTATCTGTTTATAGGGCGTTAAAACCAAGAAGCAATTAATCTTAACAGTTCAAAATTGTTGCATTGAGAGACGAGCAGGTGACATGATTGTGAATTCTAAACAAGTGGCAGGTGTTCGTGTCTGGGACCGGGAAACAAAAAACAACTACAAGGGTTAGTCGAAAAGTAATGTCATTTTCTTCATTTCAAAAGGAAAAGCAATGAACTATGAGGCCTACATTTTAGAACCTAAACAAGCTCAGAGCAAGAATCCGACGCGTAAGGACCCAACTTGCCAATCAACAATGTCCTCCTTCTGCATGACAATGCTCGACCACACACAAGCATCAGGACGAGGAATCCAATCGCCTCATTGGTGGACAACTTTACTGCATCCTCCATACTCCTCAGATTTAGCGGCTTCAGACTATCATCTCTTCGGTCCCATGAAAGAGCGTTTGAGAAGGAACATTCTTCCAGTGACGAGGAAGTGAAATCTGTAGTGAAGAAGTGGCTCAAAGTACAATCAACATAATTTTACGGAGCAGGGATACATGCTCTCATTCGAAGGTGGAAAATTACTCTTCAGAGAAACGGTAACTATGTGGAGAAGTAGGGATATGATCCACAGCGCCGTGAGATTATCATCTCTTCGGCCCACAAATGAGGGTTTGAGAGGCAAACATTATTCCAGGGACAAAGATGTGAAATCTGTAGTGAAGAAGTTGTTCAGAGAAGAGTCAACAAAATTTTATAGGACAGGGATACATGTCCTCATTTGAAGGAGGAGCATTGCTATTGAAAAAAATGGTGACTATCTGGAGAAGGAGGGAGGTGATTCACAGAGGACCAGCTTCATTTTGATGTATGAGACATGTTACTGTGTTGGTAATTATAACCGTCCTAAACAAAATGGCATTACTTTTTGGCTCGCCCTCGTATGATACTACATGTAGATTTTCAAGGCAGGGGAAACTGTAAATTTAAGACATTAGAGTAGCAGAATTTTTCTCCTAATATTTCAGTGGGGAGGGGATGTGTTATCCTCCGTTAATCAAAATTATCTTAACAGTTTTTTTGTATATACCTATCCCCTCCGAAATGAACAGGATGAGACAAAGGTCAAGTTTTAAGCCGAGTACAACTAGTTAGTGTTTTTAGTTTGGTTTGGTTTGTTTTGTTTTACGGCATATCAACCTCAGTGGGTCATTTAATGCCGATAAAGTTTGGAAATAAATCAATTCTTAATGGATAATACAATTTTTTTATAAATGCATTTTTCTATTTAACCCATAGATGGGACCCTCACAGGTACTACCACTCCGGGTCAGAGTGGAACAGGGAGCAATGGTGATGAAGGGGTGCACCACATTCCCCAAACCTCCAAAACTGGAACCTCACCATCAGATAGAGTTTAACGTCATTCCCAGGACATGTAGACCTGCAGCCACCGCCTTCTAGCACCCATATGATAAAAAGGGTTGGGGCCTGCCATAAGGGCAACAGGGTTGGAAAAATCATATAGGTGCTAGGGCTTGACGTGACCAGCCGATTGATCGGAGGGGGAGTGTTTTTAGAAGATTAGTTACAAATTTAAAACAGTGTCTAGCAAAATTATCTTTCTAATTTGGAATAGAAAAATATAAGGCAGCAGAGATTTAATCTAATTTAATTTAATTTCAAATTTAATTTCACTTTAAGAATGGAACAATATTTGCCATTAATTTTCTCATAATCTTTTAAAAGGATTTAAATTATAAACGTTACAATAAGAGCACCTCCCGTATTAAGTTTTCTAACAAAGATCTCAGATTCCCAAATGAAATTTGCTGATAATCTCTTTGATAGAAAGCGCATTATCTAAATTGATGGGAACAGATAGTTCGCTAGCTAGATAGCTAGAAAATCTAGATAGATAGATAGATAGATAGATAGATAGATATAAACAATTGAAATAGATAGATACATAGGAACAAATTGAGATAGATTGATAGAGAGATAGAGATAGAGAGATACATATAAACTGACGATATTTACCAAGATAGAAATGAACAATGAATATAACGTTTTTTGTTTTTTTTTCAGAATTCAATGTGTGTCATAAAAATGCCAAGTGTAAAGCTGTATTTACCAATATAGAAATTAATGGAACGTTAATTTTTTTTCAGAGTACAAAGTGTATTAAAAATTTGAAAAAAACTCGATACTTTTTGACACACCTTGTACATAAATTTCCTTTATATATATATTTACCAACCCCTCCGCACGAGCAGGATACGATACAAGGTCAATTTCTTAAGCAGAGTTCAACAGGTTTGAATTCACAGTTTTCCTTCTCCTAGACTGGTTACCTAGCCATGGTTAAAGAACCCAGTCTGCCCTGCTATTTACCCATAGCTGGAGGGAGAGTAGGATTCATACCTTTCCCAAGGCTATTAGCGCTAAGTGAAATGCAATTACCACGTCCAGGATTTGAACTCGGGGCGACGAGTCCATTTCCCATGACTTTAACCATTACACCACGCGCTTCCTTTATATTTATAGATAATTAACTATGGCCAGGAACGTTTTGTAAAATTATGTATGAACCGTAAATTGTGTGGTGAAGTCAAACATAGTTGTCTCCCCTGGATCATTTCACTATAAACAGTAAATAATCTTCACTTCAGCTGGACTACAGTAAAGCAATTATCATTCTCGTCTTTTATTACACGTAGCCAAAAGGCTATTTCTTTTTTTATTTTAGAAATTATTCAATGGAAATATCATAGAAGTTCTCGCCTGCTTAATGCAGTGTTCGCTTCGACAAAACCTTTGCTTCCCAACCAGATCAGAAATGGACGCATCATTCTAATTGATTACATTTTACGTGCTATGTAAG
>CM042146.1:1645183-1715183 GCA_023376005.1 Doryteuthis pealeii | reverse complement strand
AGTCTTAACAAACTTTTCAACATCAAACTAATTTCGGGTTCTATCTATTTAGATCTGTTTAAAAATTATGTCAAATATTATTTGTATTAGACAAGAATATTTGATATTAAATAACTATGTGTAAAACATTTAAGATGCAACTATACAAATTATATAAATATGAATATGCAATGAACGCAATTCCCTAATCTCTAGGTATACAATAAGTTTAGATTGGTTGAACAGCCGTTAAAATCAATCTATCAATAATAATAATAATAATAATAATAATAATAATAATAATAATAATAATAATACGCGTACATTTGCCTTTGACGTGAATTGAATGTTTTTGCTGCTTTGGTTTAGTTCCTCTGTTTAATGGCATGTCAACCGTCGTGGTTTGTTTAATGCCCAAACCATCCTCATAGAAGAAGAGCAGTGGTACTATTTAACCCATAGATGGAGGACGATGTGGTTCATATCTATGCATAGGGGATTAGTCTAAAAGTGAACGTACTAGAATTACTGGAGTTCGAACTCACTTACATGTTAGATGTTTCAGCCGATGACATTAACCAATGGGACACGAGGACTCACCCGTTTTCTCCTTAGAAATCCTTCATGCTTGTACATTTTGCATTTGACGTGAATTTAATTGTTTAGTTTCTTTGTTTAATGGCATATCATCCATCGGGATTTGTTTAATTACGAAGCCATTTTGTAGAAGCAAAGAAGGGATAACATTTAACCAATAGCTAGGGGAATTAGTGGGTTCATACATTTCCCAAGAGTATTAGTCCAGGAATGAGCGTAATAGCGTGACTGGAGTCAGAACTACGCATACTATGATGTCTCAGTTCAGCTCGTTAGACAAAAGGCCACGGGGCGGGGCCTTTGCTTGCCCCTTAGAAATAACATGTCTTCCTTTCTCTTATTTTCAGTTATCACTGCAAGTTTTTTTCTTTTCTTTCTTTGTTTTTATGAATTGATTTTAGCATGTCTGCTTTTCCTAGAATAAGTATTCATTTGAAGAGGCGGACAAAGAACAACACGATCTGCTCCAAACTGAATGGCCGATTGTTATTTAAAGATTCCAAACTTTCTTAGATGCAAAAGAAACTACGTGCATCTGATTCTTTTATTAAAAGAAAAGAAATCATCAAAAAAGCTGATCGGAGGGGATATTCTTCCCGATTTGGTCGGGCAGACGCACATAGATGAAATGTTATATTTAACCGATTTCTTCCCTGAAATTGAAATTCCTTCAATGTAGAAACTCCGAAACGTTTTTAGCCTCTATTTAGCTCACTAAAGTATGGTGGTCTCGTTACGATGTGAAATATATTTTTATTACTTAAAAAAAATCATATTTTTTATTTGTATATTTATTTTTATTTATTTACTTATTTTATACTTTTATTTAATTTTTTCATATTTACTTTTTATATATTATTTATTTTTTTAAATTTTCAAAATATTTTTGTAACTTCTATATTGCAAAATTATTTTGATAATTTTTTTATCATTTTTATCTATATTTATTTTTTTTATACTTTTAGTATTTTATATTTTTATGTGTATTTTTATTTGCTATTTTTTTTAAATTCTTAACATACATTTGTATTTTCTATATTTTTTTATCTTTTGAATTTTGAATTTCTTTAAATTTATATTTTAATATTTATTTTGCTGGATTCTATCCTTATATTCTTTAAAAGAAATATTCATTATTTCATTTATATTTATTTATTTCGATATTTTTATCATTTTATATTTCTATATTAATCTTTTAAAATTTCTAATTTTAATTTCTTTCTATTATCTTTATCATATTTTTATATTTTCATATTTTTATTATTCTTATTCTTTCTTATTTTTAAGATACTGCATATTTCAACTATATTTAGATACTGCATATTTCAACTAATACTGCATATTAGTTTCTATAGGCATCAGGTGACTGTGCAATTTATTTGACATACAGAAAGTGCATTTTCCCCACATTTCCCAGGTGGTTTAAGATTTGGCAATGTATTTCTCATAGGAAAAGTATTATTTATAAACAATATCGTGTCCTGGTTTCGACGCTAAACTGAACCTAGTTGTTTGGTTTGAATTCCAGAGCTCTTGGGAGTGTGGAGGTTCACACTGAACTGGTGTGTTAGTTAGAGATCCTTTTATGAACCAGATCTGATTTCAAGTTAATGACAATTATTTCTTCCACTCTATTGATACACATGAAGATAATGAACAATCCACCATGAAACCTACTATGTTACAATTCCCTTAGTTTTTTACGTTATATATTCAATGATGATCAAATAACCATTATTTAATCTTACTTAGAACTTTAATCCTTAACGATGTTTCTAACATAAAAAACAGCTCATGTTTTTTGCCTTTAGATCCAGTATCATGTGTTATATTTCACTGAGAAACAAAAGTTTTCATTGTATATGGTATGTAACATTTGCATACCGGTTTTAAGAAAATTTGTTTTTATTGATTTCTAATAGTATTTTTTAATCTCAAAGGTATTAAAAGCAATCCGTTGTATAATTTATATTAGAAATAAAATAAAAGATGGTGGTTGGTTTTGAAGGCTATCACAATGCAAATGTAAAGACAAATTAGGTAACTATGATGTTCTTCGTCTACCTTTGATTTATTTTCTTAATATTTTGGAAAAAAGATCCATTTGATTGCGAGAAGCAGAAGAAAAAGAACATGCTAAACATAAGAAAAAACAAAAAAGTAAATATAAAAAAGAAATAAAAAAGAAAGAAAGAAGAAAGAGATGGGAAGATGGAAAGAGTATGAGATAACGCTCACCAGACTCCTATTGTTAATTACACTACATTGGAATGTAAAGAAGGTAGGAAAGAAAAGAAAACAATGTAGGAGGGGGAGAAGGAGGAGAGAGAAAGAAAGCAAGAAAAGTATACAGATAGATGGAGAGAGGGAGATAAGTAAACGAAAAAAATATGATGAAGGTTTTTCTTTATTCATAAATTCTACACTTTCCCAATCGTATCAAGGATTCTACTCCACTTAAATCAAGATTATTGCATTTTTTTACATATTGAATTCTTTTGCAATGACACTTAAGTAAACATATCAAAAACTGTAATAGTTAAATCATGATACCGTGATATATCCCCGGCAAGGTGATACAATTTTGGCAAAGGGAATAAACGTATATGTGTCCACAGAGGAAGAATTTAATACTTTGCATTAATAAATTCTTTCAAGAACCAAAAACGCTGGATCATGTAGACTAGATACCAGATATCATACACCTCGCATAATGCATGATTGAACGTGGTAGAGACTAGAAAAGCGTGCTTCAAAAACGACTTGTTCAAACAGAGAAGCACAATGAGCCGAGAAGGAGGTAATGTTTAGCTTACATTTTTTTAAATCCTGATCTATTAATTGTGATCTTTTTAGTTCTCACCAAACCCGATCCTCCCCGTTAAAAAATAATTAAATAATCAAAAGTGTGTTTAGAAAGTTTATTAATTCTTTCCTCATGTAAATTATATTAAACATTGTTAAATTAGTTGTGCTTTGTAATTTGATATTAAATCAATTTATTTTGTGGTGAATGGAAATTAACGCTTTGACTACCAAATTTCCCCAACGGTTGTTCCAAATTTTCTGGTTATTTTTTTACTTGTATGATAGAATGTTTCAAAGTTCACTATCTATTCACCTGAGAATACATTCTATTCAAATAAGTTACTATTACTATTGTAATCTGAGTCCTGCTACTCAATTATAATGAACTAACCATCAGTTTTTGTACTTTGTTTGGGTGTTGTGTGAGACCCGATGAGAGCGGTTTAAAGTAGACAAAAATTATCTATTCACCTGAGAACACATTAGTAGGGGGCATTCCCGATGGGAGGCTTTAATCTTACGGGTTCCTGGTTCGATACTGGCCAACTCAGTGTATGAGTAGCACAGGGATATGTGCAGTAAGGTGAGGAGCTGACGGTAGCTGTGGCGCTCCGTCTCGGGCGCTAAAAAAAACCTCCTTGGTTTAGCGCAAGTGAAAAGGGGATAGACTCCCTCGCTGTATGGCTGATACCGACACCAGGCCTTCCCAACGACTTATTCGGATAATTGTTTTAAACTGGTTGTTATTTCATCTTAATTGAACCCCGCCCTGTCGGCTGGGGCGTTAGAATGCACCGACTGCATCTCTGTAGAGGGGTAAGACTCCCCCAATAGGACTACCTGTTGGCCGTGGGTGGCGACTCGTGATGCTTAGATAGATGGATAGAACCCAGGTGGTTGAGCAGTCCATGACTTGCAATATTCTACTTTAAGCTTTTCTTGGTCTTGACGGGTGGTTGGAGAGGCCCCCTCCGATCAATAGGCTGGTCACGTCAAGCCCTAGCCCCTATATGATTGCCCCAACCCTATTGCCATCATGGCAACCCCCAATCCTTCTTACCATATGGGTGCTAGAAGGCTGTGACTGAGGGTCTTCATGTCCTGGGAATGACGTTAAATTCTATCTGATGTTGAGGTTCCAGTTCCGGAGGTTTGGGGAATGTGCAGCACCCCTTCATCACCATTGCTCCCTGTTCCACTCTGACCCGGAGTGGTATTACCTGTTAGGGTCCCATTTATGGTTTGAATAGAAAAACATGAGTTTATAAACAAAATTATATTATGCATTAAAAATGAATTTATTTCACAACTTTGTCAGCATTAAATGACCCACCGAGGTTGATATGCCGTAAAACAAAACAAACCAAACCAAACTTAATTGAACTTACAACCTACAGATGATTGACATTTCAAACTGAATTAACGCAACCCTTATATCCGTTGCACTGTGTGTCCAACAATACGAGCTCACCCATTCCTACCCTCATTTCTCCTTTTTTTTCTCTTTAGCTTAGAATTATGCTAAGCTTAGTAAATATCAATATGTTTGATCATTATTCATCGTCTCTTATTAAACAGTGTGATACAAAAATAAATAATAAACAATACAAGTATTCATGCTGACGTTAGCTGCACTAAATGACGGGGGCTCTCCAATATGTCATCTACCGAATGGTTTCTAATCCAATATGTGATCTACTGAATTGTTTACATTCCAATATGTGATCTACCCATTAACTACTCATTATTGTCCCATAGTAGGGCAGACTGGGCCCTTCAGCCTTGGGTAGGTAACCAGTCTATGAGAGGGATAACTCTGAATTCAAAATTCCCTCAAGCTATCGGTTAAATAGTTGGGCAGCCTGGGCCCTTCAGCCTTGGGTAGGTAACCAGTCTAGGAGAGGGATAACTCTGAATTCAAAATTCCTGAGGTCGGTCGTTGATTGGGTTTGTGGCAACCCTTGATGCACCAATTCTTTCCAATTGACTATGCCAAAAAGTGTGAATGGTTCACACAAGTCTTCACCACTATAAACAAATCACTGTGTGGATGTTCATTGTATGAACACTCATACGTCAATCGACGGGAGAGTCCATCACATTGTCCCATTAAACTCACCCTAACCCTAACCCTGTCATCTTTTTTCCTAGTAGATCAAATGCCATGAATAGTAGATTAATAGTAGATCACAAACCTTCGGTAGATCACATATTGGAAGAGCACCAAATGTCGACTATAAACCAGTTTAAATTTCTTCCATCAACAATAACAAATATAGAACTGATAGTTTTATTTTGCGTGAAAAATATTATCGTGCTTATTGAACCAAATGCACGATAGACATTGCGTTGCAATATTGAAAACCAGACACGGATTTTATTTTGATTTAAAAATATTTTGAAAATACCTGTCATGCGTGTTTTGTGTATGTGATCATATCGTTAAATTTGATATCTTTCTCAACTAACGATGTCCAGAGGCTGGGGCGTTTACTGTAATTATCTTATCAATAACCGGTCATCCAGTTAATTAGTAATTTATTCAGAGGATTTTTTTATACACAGAGACATCTGTTCGCATGAGAGAAGCTAATTAATTCCTGTTCTTTGACAGCTGATTTAGCTACGCTTTGCCGGAGGCTTCAAGAGTTTTGGTAACTAAAACAATAGGAATTAAATAGAGGGGAAGAGAGATCGAGGAAATCGAGCTAATAGCCGTTAGGGGGGAAGTAACGAAGAGAAAGAACAAAACAAATAAAGAAACTTGGAAACGAGGAAGAAATAGAAATCAGAGGAAGATGAAAATGCAAAGAAAGACAAAAATATCGAAAGAAATGAAAAGAAAAATGAAAAGAAAGAAGGAAAATAATAAATTGATAAAGATAAAAATAAAGAAATAAAGAAAAGATGTTATAAATTTAAAATGAAAAGTTACTGAAGGATAAAGGTATAAGAAAAAGGATGCACAAATAAGAACAAGCAAAAGAATAATAAGTAAAACAAATAAATAAAAAGAAAGAAAGAAAGAAAGAAAGAAAGGAAAAGAAAGGAAAGCAAAAAAGAACGAAAGAAAGAAAAAAAGAAAGAAGAAATGTGACAAGTGTAAAAATATGAGAAAAATGTCGCACAAAAGAAAAAAAACGAGGAATAGAATAAACAAATAAAGAAATGAAAGAAAAAAAAAGAAATGTTAAAAAAGAGTCGAAATGTCAACAAATAAACAAAAGAAAGAAAAAAGAAAGAAAGAAAAAGAAAGGAAGACAGAAAGAAAATATTTTAAAAAACAAAGCTTAAAAAGAGTAGAAATATAAGTAAAATGTTGAATAAACATCCAAACAAAAGAAAACAAAATGGGGAAAATTATTTCACGAAATATGTTTTTAAAAAAACAAGCAAAACGACTAGCAAAAATAAAAACAGAAAAACAGAAAAGTAAACTGAAAATATAAAGGAAAAAGAGAAGTTACAGAAGACTCGAAAAGGAACAAAAATAATAAAAAAAGAAAGAAAAAAGAAAGAAAGAAAGAAAGAAAGAAAGGGAAATGTATTTTTAAAAGATATCAAATAACATTTTTGGACTTCCCGCTATACGTCAAAATCGTCATAAGGTTATTTTAATGGAATAATCACATAGGAAACAACCCTCCCACATCGATGGATTTATAAATAGTTTAACATTTCGTCGGCATTCCTCTTCATGGGCTTTTTCAGGCAACGTGCAATAAACCTAGCCCCTATCCCTTTTATCAGAGAAGAACATCACTTATTAGATCGTCACAGCGTTGATTTATGTTGTTTTTTTTACAGATCATTGCTTCAACAGCAGTATCCAGCAGGCCTCGTCTTAACTGAGTGGTTTGTATGACAAAGGACAAGTGGTCGTACAGCTGCTCTTTTAGGATGCTGCTTCAGGGATTTGTTGATGACACCACGCAGCATCCTTGTGTATCTCTCTTCTAGATTATTCTCAAAGCGTTTTGTTAGAATCCAAGTGGTGCAGCCATACATTAGCATTGCCCGGCTACAGCTTAGGATAATTCTCACCTTATCTAATCAAAGAGATCATTTTTTTCCATATCGATAATCTGTCCATAGCAGTCCATGTCTTTCTTATGCATATATTGACATTGCTTTCTGTAGATGAGATATTACTAAGTATGTGAAGTGATTTCCTAGTTTCAAGAACTTATATTCTAGTGTGAAGATGTCTCCATATTATTTGCTACATGGCTAAAAAAGATTTCTGTCAGAGTTGGAATTCAAGTTATCATATGACGACATCTAAGAATGACAAAAAGTAAATAATTACGATGTTCCAAAATCGTGCAAATACTCTATCTGCATTCGTTTTCTTCTTTTATATTGTGACTGGAAGTGTTTACCCAGCGTCGCCTGGGTAGAGTGGGGACAAAAATGTTAGTCTCGCAGATGTATTATTACTGAATCCCAAGTTCGATCCTCGCATAATGCCTTTAATTAAAATCCCTATGTAAAAAAGACCTTTTATTTCATCTGGCCTGGTGGGGCGTCTGTAAAAGAAAGCGCGGTGAAATTCTGAAAATAAAAATTATTTAGAATATTAAATGCAACAAAAAATTCCAGACTGTTACCATTAAAAGGTTATTTTTAATTATCTTCACTAATATAAATTAACTCTTCAATATTTTTGCTTAAAAAGCAAGATCTGGTGATTGTGAATGTATACATATATTTACTTTGGCGTTAATTACTTTATGTTCGTAATTTCCCCCGGACATACATACACACACACAATTGCCCTTTATATATGTATAGACGGGAAGCAAATAAAATATCTACAGACCATGTTACGTATTGTTTAGACAATCTTGTAATGATGTTTCAACCCGGGAGCTATACTGATTTTCAGTGCAATCATCTGCTAAAAGATATATTTTCCACTCTTCTTGTTTCTGTTTTAGCATTACATGTATATATATATATATATATAATATATATTATATATAATGTGTGTGTGTGTGTGTGTGTGTGTGGCGTGTGTGTGTGTGCGTGGTGTGTGTGAAGAGAAACATGGAAGTGTATCCGACGGTATGTAATATAGTGAAAAATTTGAAAAAACACAGGTTGTGAAGAGAAAAATGGAAGAGAAATTTTTTTTCACTATATTACACACACACACACACACACAACATATATATTATATATATATATATATATATATATATATATATATATATACAGGGAATAAAAGCAACCCTAGTTACCTCATATTCATGGAATGTTTATTTGAGAAAAAATAAAAATGATCCTCAGAAAAAATGGTTTACGTTTTGTTTTGTTACTTCCTTAGAAATATAAGTTCAATTTCAAACATTTTAATCGATTGCCATTCACGTCAATTGTAAAAAAAACAAAAAAAAACAAGCACGCTGAATAAATGGATCACTTTAGTCTTGCTTGGTCAACCGGTTTATGGGGAAGGCAGCAGTGAATTCAAACCAGCTTTACACCACATAAAAATATTGACTTAATGTAACTTCCTAATTGTGATGGAGTTGTTTGGTCAATAAATGCGTTAATCCATTTGCTCTAAAAAGGGTTTTAGTAACCCTTAGTTCTCCACACGGACGTAGGTAGCCCGATGGACCCTGAGAGGAAGTTCAGCACTTAGGTCTCACATTTATCTGTCATATCGGAATGCAAATAGTATAACAACGCGAGAAGTGGAAAACGAAATTGAAGCGATATATTTCTGTCAAAGTTAAGCTGATATCTGCCTTGGCAGCTTCATAAACGCAATATACAAACTTGTGGTCAATGATGTTATACAATTTCATATTGATAATATCACAATCAATCACCTCCTCCTTCGCCATGACAGTTACAAGTGGAGAACGTACAGTAACTAAAAAGTCGCAGATATATCTAAAATACTGACAGCCATTGTGTCGTTCACTTCCAAACATTGATACGTAATTGGCAAGCGAAGGTTCAGAACCGAAACTATTGTCAATTCACGAGGCTGATCTGGAACGAGATAGATAAACGAACAAGGAATGATCTATGACGAATAAGCAAATACGTTTTCATATCTGAATTCATAAAACAATAAACTGGAAGAATTGCAAAACGAGTTATAACATATAATCACCGTTCAAAAACATTAAGAGCCTCTGCAATTTTATCTATCAACAATTTAGGGGCTTGTTCAAATATTTATCTGAAAGGCAAAGTAAGTAGAAAAGAAATTGCCGCTCGTAACTATTGAACTATTTGTAGCATAGTCAACGATGATTGCTATGTCAGTGACGATGATCGTCTGGTGGGTGAGGGGATACATAAAATTAAAAATCGCCTAATGTGTACGACATTCTGTTCTTTAATTCATTTCGTTCAATTAAAGGTGTTTAGAACAGAAAATAATATCAATCGATAGAACCGGCCTAAAGCTATATAAAGCTAAAGATATATATATATATATATATATATATATATATATATATCCGTAGATGTGTTACCAAGTAGGTTGACATTAGGATGATTCTAAGTTGGACCTTTCTTCCAACAGCGAAATGTTAGAGTTGTTCAGGGCAAGTGTTGTCCTGGTTCCAACGGAGAAATTCAATATTTTATAAAAAAAAAAAAAAAAAAAAAAAAAAAAAAAAAAAAAGAAGCTCCGCAAAATGGATTATGTTTTTAGGAAAAATTATTTTTTATCTTACATATGCGACACGTGTTTCAGATCTTCTGGTATCTTCTTCAGGCTTTGATCAATAATATGAAAATTCTTACATGCGTGTGCATATATATATATATATATATATATATATATATATATATATATATATACATAAGTTAACTTCTCTCTTCCTGTTTGGTGGGAGTGGAGTATAAAGGAATTTCATTTTTAACATTTGTGTTTTAAACAGGTGTTTTTGTTTTATGGGTGACTGGATAATAAACTTATGAATTTAGTTTTTATGACTCTTTTATTGGGGTTGCTCTGATATAGTTCATTCATCAGATATCCATTTGATATGTCAGGTGTGTGTGTTTGTAATTTGTTTTTTGTTCTAAAGAATTTTTGTGCTTTTTTACTTAAATTTCTACTTTTTGGGTGTATGTATGTGTGTGTTTATGTATATGTGTCTATGTTTACTTGTGTGTGTGTGTGTGTGTGTGTGTGTGTGTGTTCGTGCGGGTTTTTATGTTCATGGTTGTATTTGGTATGTATATGTATATATACATAAGAATTTAATTTAAAATAAGAATTAAATTTAAAACCCACACACATATATGTTGTATTATATAATTTGCATATTTTATTTTGTGATTTTTGTGTAGTAGAGTTGTTATTGTCGTGTGTGTGTATATATGTGCGTATGAGTGTGTTTGGTTAAGTTCAGTTTAGTTGTGTGTTCTGGCATGTTTGTGTGTATGTCTTAGTGTGTTCCTATGTGTGTGTGTCTTTTTTGGCATATACATGCACATGCACACATACACATATATGTCATATTATATAATTTGCATATTTTATTTTGCGGTTTACATGTTTGTGTAGTAAAGTTGTTTTTATTGGTGTGTTTATGTATGTGTATATGTGTGTGTTTGGTTAAGTTCAGTTTAGTTGTGTGTTCTGGTGTGTTTATGTGTGTGTTTTAGTGTGTTCCTATATATATATATGTGTGTGTGTCTGTTTTTGTTTTGTTTTCCTTGTATAGGTTGTGAGTTTTATTTAGTAGATCATATTTGCTTATGGACTAATGTTATTGTGTGTGTGTGGTTATGTCCGATTTAATTCGGGTTTGTATTTATCTATGAGATCTTTTTCTTTAATTAGGAGTAGAGTATAGTCATCAGTTTGATATATCGGCATCATTTTAAATTTTCCCTGATTACATTCGCGGATATGTTTGGATATGTATAGGTTTTCTCTCTCTCTCTCTCTCTCTCTCTCTCTCTCTCTCTCTCTCTCTCTCTCTCTCTCTCTCTCTCTCTCTCTCTCTGTTAGGAGTAAACAAATAGTAAGCAGTCCGAGCCGGATTCGAGAACCAGAGGAAAGCAATCTGTTGGCATAAGTTAATTGACCATGACGACGACGCATGTCCACTGACCTTCTTCTTCCCAGACCACTATTACTGATATCCAACTCCTCTAGCCACTGTAACAAGATATCTCTGACCACGAAGGAAGAAAGCCCCGAACGTGAACTGCTAGGATTTGTGTTGGTAAACAACCCCAAAATGTCGCGTCCCTCGCCGAACGCCTTGTATACGTTTGCGTTACGTATCGTCTACATTACGCAGGAACAGTGCATATGCAGTAGGCCACGTTACAACAGTTTCAGAATATATATGGTTACAGGGGTCTATCCCGAAACCCCAGTAAGTGATCCTGAATAAACAGACATGAACTACAACATGATCGCCTTTGTTCAGTCGATAGAGCATCCGTCTCGTAACCACAAAGTTCCGGTTAAATACCGGTCCTCGCCAACTTAGCGTATGGGCAGCACAGGGATTTGTGCGGTAAAGTGGGGAGCTTATTATAGGTTTACGCTCCACCTGAGGCACAAAAACAATCTCCCTGGTTAGCGCTAGTGAAAAGGGGGTTGACACCTTCGCTTTCGGAGGATACCGAAAATAGTCCAACTTGTCGCCTTTACTTTGTTTTTAGCAAAGGAGCTTGGTAACTCCTATTTAAGGGTGTGTGTAAGCACAATCCAAGACCAGTTGGGAAGACTTGGCTCATGACTGATTTCAGTGGCAGCAGGGTCTCCGCCGCGTTCTTCTTATGTATGAAACCACGCTGGCTCAATACCACGAATCACATTAGACAATGTGAAAGCAATAGAAAATGGATACCAGCACACCGTCAACATAATCAGGACTGGCCTGTAAGTCAGTTCTGTCTTTCAGCATTTGCCTTCACAGTCCGGAAGGCGTTGCGCTAAAACTTGACTCCAAGGCGCAGGGAATCTATGGCCTTCTGAGTCTGTCATCCCGGCAATATATATCCGTAAAATGCACTCTGAAAAAGGGATCATCTGAATTTTGTCATTCAAATTTCAATGAAAGCCGATATTAAAACATTGAACAAGAAGTCTTCATTTGTATGACAATAGTTCAATCTTCACGCGGATGAGATAAAAGCCGTAAGATACTTTCTTCTCTAAAATGAATTCGTACAGAAACCGGATAGTTTAATGGAAATATTTGCAAAGTACATTTAAACATACGCTCGTAGCTACAATATATATATATATATATATATATATATATATATATATATATATATACATAACGAAATCTTCTACAAAAAGGGAGTGACGTGCCTTATTTTCTCATAGGTATATCGGTTGGATCTATTCAGTTTTTGTTGTTTGTTTTTTCTATATATGTATTTGGTAAGGCAAATATATCCACTATAAAAGAGCGGGGGTGACAGTAGGAGATTCATGTATTAAAGACATTCTTTCGCTAAATGAATACTCATAAAATGGTGGTACTAAAATCTAAAACAAAACAAAAAATGTTAACAATTACAACTGACACATAAATGTTAATGAAGACTTACTTTTCATTCTGAATTGTGATATATACTCATCCTTATTACTGGATATCAGTAAAACCATAATAAATATGAAATACTTTACAAAGAGGGAAACAAACAGTTTAAATTAAGTTAATTAATGTAAATGTCATTAAATTATCTCACCATTCACTTGTCCCAAAGAGGAAATCCATAAGAAACCTGAAATCAATGATGGATTTTAAAGGAATATTTTGGTTGGTTGGTTGGTTGGTGGATTTTAACGGCATATCAACCCATATTGGGTTATTTTATGCATAGACGACAGGGAATGACGTTTATACGTCTATTTTATTTACACTTTTGTAATTAACAGTTTTATCGATGTGTTAGCATCAACGAGGATCGTGTCGAGGGGTTTACTAGGGAGCTCCATTGAATCAATTGATTTTTAACGTGCCAAATACAAGTTACACCTCCAGAGTTTTTTTTTAATTCTATGAAAAATCAATTAAGAGTCAAATTTTTCTTAAATTTTTGACACCTTTTAGATGAATTAATGCTTAAAATAGGTTTTTCCTGTAATATATTAAGGGAAATTCTTTTTCTTTTTTTACTTTGTAAACCTCCAACCCTTACTTCATTTTATGAAATCTGAACATATAGGGACCTCTAGCTAAACCCAAAAATCGTCTGCTAAAGTCTGCTAATGTTTTTTTAAAAACGAATTAAAATTAATTAAATTAATTATTTAGGTCAAACTTTTATCTAAATCGATAAGTTATAGCATAATGACTTTGTAGTTTCAGAATTTTGGGTGTAAGAGAGATAAATGCAAAAAATTAACACGGATGAACTAGATTTTTGCATGTTAAATGAATGAAAATCTATGGAAGCGTATATTGTAAAATTATTCTGTGTATTTTTCATAGATCCGGGTTATCAGGGGAGATAACATTTTTTTAATACGTTTGATGATCCATAGAGAAAAGTATAATCGTAAATTAGTTTTTAAAGATATGTTTCGAAAATCGCACATTTTTATAATTACATTTTTACATAGATTGAATAAATCTTGAGCTAGAGTTAAAATATTGAGTTCAACATAGCACGTTTCAGACGTTTCAAATTCATTATTAAATTTTTGAGTGAATAAAAATGGGCCAATATTTTGAAACAACGTTTAAATTTTCAAAAAACTTTTTGGGGTATTGGATTTTTCGATTTTTCATTTTTTTTATGTGTGCTTCAGGGTTTGATCATTCTAGAAATGTAAACACTTGCGACTGGAAAGTGTTTTTCTTCAAAAATCTGCACAAATCTTGAATAAAAAACGTATTTTTGATTAAAAAATAATGTAATTTAAATTTTAGTTTTAAATCTAAAAGTCTTAAAAATCAATGAGAAATACCCAACAAAGTTTGAAAATAAAAGTATATAGAAGATAAAAGGTGTATAACATTTTTATATATATATATAATCAAGCCACGAACGTGTGTGTAAATTATTAGTATTATAGAAATAACTCAAGCATACTACTATATGCAAACAAATGATTGTAAATAAATGAAATAGTGAAATTTGAATAAAAATTCCATTAAAAATTGAAAATATACTTATGATTGCAATCAAATAAATACAAATGAATAATCGCCCTGTCGGCTGGGGCAGAAGTATACATCGACTGCACTGCTAGAGAGGGTCAACTTCCTCCCCCACTTGGGTCAGTTGTTAGCCGTGAATGGTGATCTGTGATGCTTAAGGATGGAATCCTGATGACTGAGCAGTCAATGACATTCAACACTTCATTTTGTTCCCCACTGAGGCAAGACCGGTGTTCGGAGAGGTCACCTTCGATCAATTGGTTGGCCACGTCTAGCCCTAGCATCTATACGATTGTCCAAACCCTATTGCTCGTATGGAAAACCCCAACATTTTTTATTATATATGTGCTAGAAGGTGGTGGCTGATGGTGTTAGTGTCCTGGGTATGATGTTAAATTGTATCTCAACGTAAAGTTCCATTTCAAGAGCTATAAGGAGAGGGCGTACCCTTCATCGCCATTACTCCCATTTCCACCCTGAACTGGAGTTGTAGTACCTGTTAGGGTCCAATACATGGACTGAATAGAAGAAAATGAGCTAACAAAAATTCATTTAAAAATTGAGTTTTTATAAATGTTCAGTACCCATCAAAATGAATGTATTATTGTAGCGGAATAATTATGGTCTACGGGGAATTTGGGGATTGGAAAGAAAACGGTAATCGGATTTCTGGGAAAAGGAAGAAAAAGAAATAAGAACAACGAAAGGTTGAAGTTTGGAATGGTAAACACTCAACGGGGAAGGGGGCAGTAATTGACCGATTAATGACCCGGGTACTAGATTAAAATTAAAAACGGAAGTTCCGAGTTTTGAGCGGAAACGGATATGACCTTCCCCCACCTCCGGGACCACAAATGTAAGTAAAGAAAATTCGGCCTCTCTTTTGGCGGACCCAAGCGGCGTCGGACGTGTTTGTTGGGGCTCTGTCGTGATATATCTAGGGTAACAACGAACAGCGCGCACGAGCGTGACTTACGATAGAATCTCTCATTCTCTTTCTCTCTGAAAAAGAACCCACGGGCCCAGAAAGAAATAAACAACCCCTTTGGACTCTACGACTTCGTATGCTGTTCCCTCGAGCTAACAACGACTAATACTAATAACGACTACTATTACAAGCCGACCGGACCCTACGCAACATTATGTATTGGCATATAATAACACAAGTGTTCACATTCGGTGAAGTTGAAACAGCTAACCAAAAATTAATAAAATTTCGGAATTAAATAACCCATAAATTATGAGGGTCAAATCCTCAAAAACTTTATTCTACTTATTTCATTTTTAATATTGCTTAAATTATGAGGTTTCTTTTTTTTAAACAGACATTTTACACCGAAACGTTTCAAACGCTTATAAAAAAATATATAAATAAACCTAATAGAAAAAAAACAGTTGAATGAGATGAAAGGGACAAAAGAGAAAAGGGAACTTGATATATATATATATATATATATATATATATATATATATATATATATGTGTGTGTGTGTGTGTGTGTGTGTGTGTGTGTGTGTTAATGATTGAAAAATTCATCTGGAGAATGAACAAAGGTGAAAGTATTTTTTACTCTCGAAATATCTCCTCAAATATTTCTAGACAATGAAAACCCCGCCAATACGGTATCACGTTGGCCACTCCCTTTATTTGATAATGATACATTTCAGGCAAATGGTAAGCTTAGTAAGAATATCAATGAATAATATAAACATTTACAACAAAACAAAAACAACAACAAAAGAAAAAAAGAGTTATTAACACCGCCATTTTGTCTCAATGGCGCAAGTTGAAAGACAAAAACTCAAGTTTATCAAACTATTTGGCGCTGTTTAATCACAGAAAAAAATATTATTGTCGCGCTTTATTCACTTGTTTTGTACACGATTAAAACTTGCGTGCCTGTACGTGTCTATGTATGAATGAGTGGTAATTTAAGCCAGCCCTATTTCCAGTGTACATTCGATCGCGTCAATGGATAAATTACGTGTTCTTTAATAAAATTTGGCAGTTACTTGTGTTCGATTCGGAAGCGAAAATGGCCTGCGCAACATATTTATAAGACTGTGAACGGTACACGCGAAGGGGTATTCGTGACATTCCGTTCGGCGCCAAAAGTAGTTATTGTATTGTTCTTTGTCACATCTGGGTTTGTTCGGGGATGGTTGACAACACTTCCGCCACGGAGCATTCACGTAGGAACAAGAAGAGAACATAAAAAGAAAGGGCTGATAAAAAAAGAGATGAGAGAGGCTCAGACAATGTGAGGGAGAAGGATATAATAGAATTAAATAGTCCTCAAATATAGAAGGTACTGTAATTGCATTATTTCTTTGTATCACATACACATACACTCACATACACACACACAAACACACACATACACGCACACAGATACACATGCATATATAGGTATATTGCCAAGTGCTGTTAGTTTGTGAAGCCATATATATATATATATATATATATATATATATATATATATATATATATATATATATAAGTTGAAAATGGAAGTGAATCCGACAGTAAGTTGAAATGAAAAATAAAGGAAAGAAAATGTTGAATGGATAAAATAGGATTTATTTTATTTTACTGACACGTGTTTCAGCCAGGAGTTTATCCATGCATACAAGTATTCTATCTATTATTATTTTAAATACAAAATAAAATAAAATAAGAATTTTAGTATACAAAGAAATAACGGCCTTCGTCAGTGTAAATCCTTATTGTTTTAAATCAAAATCGGTTGAAATACGGAGAATTTCTGAAATTTTAAAAAAAAGAACAAACGCAGATTTGTCTATATACAGTTTGAAAAATTTAAAAGCCTGTGTTTATGTAGTCCGAGTACGAGTACTTTCGAACATAGTCACACATTTTCATGAACGTGCTCTTATGTTGAAGAGTTTTACATTGATTCTGTGTTCAAAAATTCTGAGCAAAGACACACACTTACACATCGCACACACAGACACTCACACACACTCACTCCCACGCACAAACACACACACACACACACACACACACACACACATATATATATATATATATATATATATATATATATATATAAAAATATATATATTTACATGGACGCGATTGTCCTGCAAAGGTTATCATGATAGGAAATGGACACGGGGAGCCAGACTTAAATTGTGAGCGAAGCTATTTTCATTTCATATGTCGCTGATAATCTTTGGAAAGGAATGCATCCAATTCTTCCATCACCTATAAATAGATTTTTGAGCAGTCATGTCTCATTAAGCACAGTATGGCAAGCCGTCTAAGAGGAGGAAATATCTAAATTCAAACCTGTTAAACTGCGGTTAGAAAATTGACTTCATGTCACATACTGCTCGTGGCGAAAAGGTTGTATATAATATATATATATATATATATATATATATATATGTGTGTGTGTGTGTGTGTGTGTGTGTGTGTCGGGGGGAATTTATTCCAATATATGTAGGTAATATATGAAATATGCAATTGAAGCACGTGGTGTAATGGTTAGAGTCGTAGGAAATGGACTCGTCGAGTTCAAATCCCGAACGAGGCTGTTTGGATTCCACATAGTTGGAAAGGTATGCATTAGACAACTCTCTCTCTCTCTCTCTCTCTCTCTCTCTCTCTCTCTCTCTCTCTAGCTATGGGTAAACATAGGACAGACTGGGCTCTTTAATCTTGCCTAGGTAACCAGTCTGGGAAAAGGAAAACTCATAATTCAAATCTGTTTTTTCCTTCATTTATTAAACATATATATATATATATATATATATATATATATATATATATATATATGTGTGTGTGTGTGTGTTTAATAAATGAAGGAAAAAAACTTTAAATTTGATTCAGTTCAATAATTTATTTTAACTGTATTATTGCAGCATCTTCAGGCATGAGCAAAATCAAGGATATTACTGAAATAATTCCAAGAAACAGAGGTTTGAAATTCTTGCATGTCATCCACCAGGATTCCGTCCTAATGTATCACGGCTCGCCACCCAAGACAACAGACGGATTCTTCAATTCCCGCCGAGACGGCTATGCATTCTCTGATCATATCGTAAACATCTAGTAATTTCAAATAGGCTCTTTTAGGTGGATTTTCGAACCCATAACCTTCAAAGAAAATCCAGAAACAGAATACTATTATTAATAAATAGATTTTAAATGATTATATAAAAAAATGAGGAAAATGCTTGTAAATATCGAATTATATCACAAAACAACTCACCACAAATATAACACAAAAATAAAACTTAGATTTAAGAAAAGAATTATTAAAAAATAAACAAGCAGGCGAACCGAGAAAATTGAATTAGAACACCGGAGACGAATTCAAATTTTATTTAATTGGAAATAAAATGTGACCAACTTTTTTTTTTCCTTTTGTACTTTTAGAAGATAATTTTTTCTTTTACTCGGCATAAATATTTATGTTGGCGTCTGGAGGTTAAATTCAATGTGATTTCTTTTAAAGTCTAATTTTTTGTATCGCCTCTTTTATGTGGGGGGAAATTTCTCTCAAAGATTAGTACTGCTTTATCATCATTTTCGAGAGATGCAAACATTTTGTTTCATTGACTTGATTGGTTGATTTTAATAGCCTGTCAACATGTCCAGCGTTATATATATATATATATATATATATATATATATATATATATATATAATATGTGTGTGTGTGTGTGTGTGTGTGTTAGAATTAAAAATAAAGGAAATAAAATTTCGAATGGATAAAATAGACTTTATTTTATCTTATTTATTTTACTGACACATGTTTCGGCCAGGAATTTATCCCTGCACACATGTATTCTATCTATTATTATTTTAAATACAAAATAAAATAACAATAACAATAATAGAAAAACTACAAAGAATTTTAGTATACAAGGAAATAACGGCCTTCGTCAGAGTAAATCCTTGGTGTTTGATATCTTATTATAATGGAGATTGTGGGTTTTTCTGTCTGTAACCGAAACTATATTCCTACTCAAGTCACAATTCTCTTAGTTATTGACATCACATTCTCCATGATTTTATTTTTATCTAAACCTCAATTATTAATAAAATTGTCTTACATTATTAATACTGTTAACTATGTCTACATAGTATTTACCGCGTACCCCACTTGTACGGGTCAGGCACAAAGTCCCTATTAACGTGGGACCACCCACAAGCCGAAGCTCATGGAGTGGCAGGTGAAAAATTGCGTCGATCCGTCGGCATTCCCCCTCAAGGGGGCGCTCAGGCACTGGGCAATAAACCCAGCCCTGCCCCTTTAAATCGAGGGGCAGGTGTTGCCTGGGGGATGGCCCCCTGGATCGACGCTATTAACTCGTAAAGATCCAGGGTCGAAGCCACTGGACCCCCGGTGTTGACCAGGTCTACATACTGACAACACGCAATTATATTTATATATACAACAAAATAGCGGTTTACAGTGTGAATGGGAAGGCTAATTTGCATATTAATATTAAAAAATCAAATTTAATAAATATGTGCTTAGTATTATTGATTTCTAACTGTTTGGTTTTATTTTCATGAATATAATAAAAATCTCTTCAATGAATTTTAAATGAAATCCATTAACAAGATAGAATAACTGTAATTTTATTCTTTACTTCCTCTTATAACTAAATACTTAAATTAGAAAAAATAACAATGAAAGACGAGAGTGATGGAAGAGTAAGTTTCAGTTGTTCCATTTTTTATTATACTCCCTCTGTTTCAAATCTGTTATTATACCCCCCTCAGTTTCAAATCTTTTTATCTGTATTCTTATTTAGTTTCATTAGCCTTTCTAATTTTATACAATATATTATTACATTAAAACTTAAATACTTGCACCTGGAGGGTGCATATATTTGCTAGTATATATATATATATACATACACACATACACACACACATATATATATATATATATATATGTGTGTGTGTGTGTGTGTGTTGTGTGTGTCTGTGTCTGTGTCTGTGTGTGTGTGTGTTAGGCAATTGTATTCATTGAAAAGTCTATAAGTTGAGCAATATACTGTCATGAAATGTGTTCGAATAATGTTTATTTTCCCGCATAGCCGCCCTTGACGTTTCATGGGTGTTGCAATCCTTGGGCAATATCAGGACAAAAAGAATCAGCAGCAGCAGCATATGACGTCAGTACATGAACCTGGTATTTACATTTTTTGTAATTGTTTTTAAAGGAATGTACAGTTATATGATATCAAGTTGTTCTGTCCGATACAAATAATCTGCACACATTTTCATTGTTTTAAGTAACACCTTCCAATGTTAATAATTATATATATACTTACCAACCCCTCTGCACGATCAGAATGTGACACAAGATCAATTTCTTAACAGGTTTAATTTAGAGTTTTCCTTCTTCTAGACCGGTTGCCTAACCAAGCTTAAAGAGCCCAGTCCTACTATTTATCCATAGCTGGAGGGTGAGTAGGATTCATACCTTTCCCAAGCGTAGTAGCGCTAAGTGAAATGCAATTACCACATCCAGGATTTGAACTCGGGGCGACGAGTCCATTTCCCCAGAGTTTAACCATTACACCACGCGCTTCCTACGATATAATAATGCTAATAATTATAATAATTATATAGATTCAAGTAATTATTTCTATCTAATAATATTCATTCGTTAATACACAATGATATGGTTTCAAGTAATGATAATTCTTAATAAGCAATTATAGCTTCAAGTAACTATTCTTAATAAAGAAAATCATTTATAGTTATATGATATAACGCATTCTTATAGAATACGAATAATTTGTAAGTAGATCTATTTGACCTATAGATGAGACCCTAACGGTTACTATGACCTGGAACAGAGTATATTTGGAAGTAATGAAAATAAAGGAGTACTCCACACTTCCCAGATCTCCAAAACTGGGGCCTCAGCATCGGATGCAGTTTTGTGTCATAGAGTTCATGTATTTTTAAGAGCGTTCTCTCACTTTCAAAGTTCATTTGTCATCTCTCTCAGATCCTTCTTCTTGGTGTCATTAATCTTGAACGCGATTTGTAATGCCCTCTTTCTAACTGATAAAAGATAGGAAATGCCGGAAGTCAAATCCGGGCGGAAGGGTCATGTCTAGATTATGGGATATTTGGCGATTGACAAACGGACATTAAGTGACTCCGCTGATTTAAAAAGCTATTGCGAATTATATGAGTACTTAGTACACGATCTCCTTCACTAAAGTCTCGCTACGGCTAAAATAGTCATATGAGATAGGGTCTGTTCAACCATGCACAGTGTGACCTTCTCTAATTGGTTGCCGTGTTGCATAAGGCCACGCAACTGGTACTCGAACTATCTAATATTGGTTTACACTTTTCAGCCAGACACGCCAATACATACGCCGATGTACTCGAAGATGCGGGTGTGTGTTGTGTAATGGTTAAAGTTGTAGGAAATGTACACGTCGATCCGAGTTCAAATCCTAGACGAGCCTGTTTGCATTTCACATAGGGCTAATACCCTTGGGAAAGGTATGCATCCAACTATTCTCCCTCCAGCTATAGAAAACATAGCAGGGCGGATTGGACTCTTTAACATTTGCTATGTAACCAGTATGGTAGGAGGAAAACTCCGAATTCAAAATTGTTAAACTCTGCTTTAGAAATTGACCTTGTGACACACACTGCTCGTGTGGACGAATTGCTAAATATATACACTTGAAGACACACACACACACACACACACACACACACACACACACATATATATATATATATATATTATATAAATAGCTGATCATTGTAATTGTATTAGCAACATTTGCTTAACACATTGTTTCTCTTTACACACACACACACACACACACACACGCGCGCGCGCATACACACACACACATATATATGTATACATATATATATATATATATATATGTGTGTGTGTGTGTGTGTGTGTGTGTGTGTGTATTTGGACAGCGCTCTTTCATTTATGCATGTTGAATTAAACAAAAGACACATCTCCGGTTTAACAATTTTTTTGTGATTTTTTCAAGTTTTCTTGCCAACTTTTTAATATTTGGGTGGAATTCGTGGATTAGTCCATCAAAGTTCATGTCACGAGTACTTTCGGCACATCAAAGTGCCATAATCTGGGGTGATGTGTTCCAGTTTTTCAAATTATCTTAATGGATGTGGACGCTGGAAGGAGGAGAATTGATGAGAAAGGTGCTATAGGCATTTCAAAATGTGTGTACTGCATTGGAAATTAATTTTGTTTAAGGATGGTTTGTATTGTTTTATGTATAAAGCTTCTAGTATTTAGAGTTTTTGGTTATTTTTTTTCTTTGTGCAGAATGTGTGTATGAGTGTAACATATATATATATATATATATATATATATATATATATATATATATATATATATATATCTGCGTTTGAGGTTGAGAGTGGTTACATTTATGTAATGCGTTTTGGCCCCGTCTGACGATCGTTAACGAAACGTTAAATATTTAGTAATGTACCTCGGGAGAAATAAGGACGAATTCATAAGTTACATTCTTCAGTTGATACCTATACATGGATACACCAGAGTGGACCGACTCAGCAAAACTTATAGGTCAGCTCTGTTCGATACCGGATGCAGAGAGGAGGACCAATCGCCAGGCTCAATGGCCTATATGTACAGTGGTGAGAGAGTGTAATGGAAATCTGTGCTGTCTGCAGTACTTGGTGATGGTGAAATATATTTCTTGATATTGAGCACTTCTTATACATATATGTATATGACAAAAATTAAAATTGCACCAAATGTGTGTGTGTGTGTGTGTGTGTGTGTGTGTGTGTCTGTGTGTGTGTCTGTGTTTCTGTGTGTCTTATTTATATTAGATTATATGTTGAATTCATTAAAAACCATCGAAATTTATTGCCTAAAATTTAATTAATCAAGTTTGGGATAAAATACAAATATTCTAATTACGTTTAGATAACAATATGCGTAAAGTGTGCTTTATTTTAAGTGTAGAAAATCTGCAGAAAACAGCGTGAAAAAAGCTGATAAGCTGTTGATATTGTTTTATGAGAAAACTTTCATTTTCAGCAAAGGAAAATTATCGCATAATTAAGAATTATATCAAGTGGCATTAAGAGATTATAACATCGGTTTTTTAATATGTTGTATTTTAAATATAGTAATAGATTTAGTTGCTATTAATAACGTGTACGCATTTTGTAGGAGGCAAAAATATGATTTTATTTGGGATCATCAAAACCTCACGGTACAACCATACTGTATGATTTTGTAGGTACAAACATATATACAAATACAAGAATTTTCCCTAACAAGACCTCAATATATAACAATAAATAACCTGAATTCTAATCAGAACAATATTTAACTTTCAAAGAAACTTAACAAACCGTCATCCCCTTATATTTGATTTCCACAAAAAACTCAAAAAATATTTGTAAAACCCGACTATGAGGCTAGACACATTTTTTGAGTTTCTGGTCGAAAGAAAATTTTAACGGTATGACGGTTTATTAAGTTTTTAGTATTATCTGCGTTATTCGGACTATTGTCCCCATCTTTATTGTTATTTGTACAACGTTTCGGCCGATATGCCCACCGGCCTTCTTCAGGTATTTCTTGTCGGACTCGGGAACCTTCTCGGACTCGGGAACCTTCTTTTCGAACTCGGGAACTTTCTTGTCGTAATCGGGAGCCACCACGGAACTTTGAACCTAACCCTTTATTTAGTCCACGGGTATCCTGTCTCATTCCGCTGGGGTAGGAGTTGTGTTAATTATTTTTCTAACAGCCTCTACTCAGGATTGAACTCGGAATCCAGAGATAACTGTCACTTAGAACTGTCTTAACCTAACTACCTTATCCACTAGGCCATGTGAACAATTGAGTGTGAATTTTGGGAACATAATGTCTTGACTTAGCTAGAATATCTACCTATATACTTATGTATGTGTTAAGTTTTTCTCTCTTTAAAAGTTATATATATATATAAAGGGATGTGTGTGTGTGTGGAAAAGAAGAAAGCGCATTTGTGCCTCCTACCAAATGCGTACATGTTATTAATAGCAACTAAATCTATTACTATTTTTAAAATACTACATATAAAAAAACGACGTAATAATCTCTTAATGATATATATATATATATATATATATATATATATATATATATATATAAGAAGAGAGAGACGGGCAGACAGACAGAAATACAGGGAGATAGAAAGTAAGAGAGAGAGAGAGCATGAAAAAAAAACATATTCATGAGATTGAAGTATATATACGTTAACCCATTGTTTTTTTTATATTAAACATCCGCTTAATATTCAATTTAAATATATTGTGTGGTTGCAACAACGAGCATATTTATTTTATTGTTGGAGATAGACTCTCCTAATGGACATTTAAATTGATTTATGACGTTAATTTTCAGACCCCTAAACGTCGTTAACAACAAGATTAGATTTAATTTTCTGGATTTTTGAGATCAGGCTTGATGAGTATAATGAGGCGTCAAAAACTTTTGAAGATCTCATTCAAACAATGAGGTTATTGTTTTTGCCCAATTTTCATTTTTATAGTATTGACTCTTCTCGTGACCCATGTCGGAATAATAGGCGTGCACAAACATTGATCAACAGTCAAACTATTCAAAATTATTTCACATTGCTATGATCATGCACACAGGGAAAACATCAGGTATCTCGGAGGATACAGCAGTCAAAACGTTGTGTTTTACATACCACAATAAAGATGAGAACAACAGTTCGAAAAATCAAAATTATTAACAAATTCAGAGATTCTGGAATTTTTACAATATAGCATGAGTTTTTTTATTTCTTTTTTTTTTAGTAGGGTCAGTAGAGAGTCTATAATTTTTTTTAATTATTTTCATCTATTTTATAATTGCTGTGCCTCTGGCTACGGTAAGAAGTTTTATATATTTGTGTTTATTGGGGTGAATGTTACAGTATTACGTTGGTCGTTATAACTTTTAATGTTATGTTTAATCTGTTCGTCGATCAAGTGGTTAGAAAATCCGTTATTCATAAAAAATTTGTCAACCATCATTTAGTTCTTTGTAGAATATTGTTTGTGAGGGGGATATTAGGTTTTTATTAATGGCGTTTTTATACCTGTAGGGGCATTCACTTTTAAAGTTGCGAGTACAGGAGTTAATATTAGTATTTTTTGTAAGGAGATGTAATAAAATTTTTATTGTTCGTGTCTATCAATACATCTAAAAAGGAATTTTGTTGTTTGAGTTTATTTAACCATATACGATGTGCGTCAAAAAATTATCGAGATTGAAGTTGTATTAAACAAGATAAAAATGAACAATGAATGGAACGTCAAGAGAGAGAAAGGAGAGAGAGAGAGAGAGAGAGAGAGAGAGAGAGAGAGAGAGAGAGAGAGAAATAAAGATAGAGAGAGAGAGAGTCATAAGAATATATGCTGTCATTGCGATGATGGTGATGTAGTCACTCATATATTTACATCTTCAGTGAGAGACGCCTTTGAAGACTTGGTCATGTCAGTAACGGACAGCAAAAACCTATACCAATTAGCTCTGTGTGATTCTGGATGTCGTGAGAGAGACCTGTCGGGACGATGACGATGGTACAGGCGTCGAAAGCGAGATAGAGAGAGAGAGAGAGAGAGAGAGAGAGAGAGAGAGAGAGAGTGTGTGTGTGTGTGTGTGAGAGAGAGAGAGAGAGAGATAGATAGAGAGAGAGAGAGAGAGTCATAAGAATATATGCTGTCAGTGCGACATGATGATGATATAGTTACTCATATATTTACATCTTCAGTGAGAGACGCCTTTGAAGACTTGGTCATGTCAGTAACGTACAGCAAAAACCTTTAGTTAGAGGTCTTAGATAAAATAAATAAAATCATTATTCATAATAGATTATAACAGATTAGGCAGACTTTCGGCTCAATACTTCTTTTTAAAATCAAACTAAAATTAATATAATAAAATAGATTAAATAAAATAAAATTAAATTAAAATAAAAATTATAAATGTTCATTTGAAAATTTCAAAGAATTTTGAAATCGAACTTTTTATTGAAATGGGAGTGAAAACATTACAATTTCAGAAACAAATATTAGGTGACTGAAAATGTTCTTCATCTTTAGATAAACCAAAATATATATCCCTATAAATGACAAACAGTAAAATCTATCAACTTTAACTTTGCTATTCCCATTCTCTGATAAGATGTAAATATTCCTGATAAAGATCAAATAAAATGGCCGGCTATGTTTTATCTTATATGTTGCAGTCTAAATTTGGCAAAATCTCGATATTTCAGCATTTTTTAACGATTTTCTGTGTTCTTTACTGATGTTTGGGTGTGGTCCTTAACGGGCATTTTAAAAAGATATTTGGTTTATATTATCCTATATATATATTTACCCAATCCCCTCAGTAAGAGAAAGATGCGATACAAGTTCAAATTTTAGGCGGAGTTTAACTGGTTTGAATTAGAGTTTTTATTATCCTAGACTGATTGCTAATCCAAGGTTGAATAACCCATTGTTGGGTATATAAATACATTTAAATTATGTCTGTAGATCATAGCACTGTCGGCAAAAGCTGTGCATATAGATAAATATCGCTTTACAGATATTACCAGAAAGTATATATTTCATAGAGATAATATACGAGGTGTGTCAAAAAAGTGTCGAGATTTTTGTACTTTTTGACACACCTAGTACTCTGAAAAAATTAACGTTCCATTCATTTTCATTTCTCTCTACTCGTTTCCTTTCTAACATATATGGATGATATTAAGTTTTTTCCAAGGACCAAAAATCGAAAATGAAAGAATGAGATAAACACTCAGATTTTGCCAGGGAACGGAATCGCTGTAGATTAGAAAGATGACGTTAATACCAAAGGTAGTTAAGGCACTTGGAAAAGCTCCAAAGTAAAAGAGGCTGGAGGAATAGGAAATCAGATGAAGAATCGAGACCATACCGACCACAATATTATCAGAATAGTCTAGAATACTCAGAAAATCCTGGAGACCTTGTTAAGATTTTGGTGGCATCCTTTAGGCTACAAGTAAAAGTCCAGCGGAGATTCTTTGTGTTAAACAGAGAACGATCATTAGTGAAGAATCATTTGGTTGTTCCTTGGTGCTCCTCAATCTTGCAGGTCCTTCGTGAATGATTGCAAATGGACGTCTGTCAGTATCAGCGAATAAATACTTAATCAACCTCGCATTTTGGGCTGTTGATTGGCTGACGTTTAAACTCCGTGACCTCGCTTAGTCCTTAAATCTAAGTCGTGTATTGCAGCACACGTTATATATCCAAATATTCCAACAGACCTATTTCGAACTTTCCCGTTTAAAATCTTACCCGTGAAGACGAATGATTATTATTTTCACAATCGGTTTAAAATCAGAAGAAATCCCAACGAACGTAATAAGTAAACTTTATTGCCTGAGCAAACTTAATAGAAGAAATACATAAACAGTATAGAAGATACAATTATACATGTTCATATACAAATCTCCTAATACGATAAGCGTCTTTATAGTTCAAGTGTTGAGTCGGCTGAATTTAGAATAAAGGTGTCACGTACTGGTTTACAGGGAGCCAACTGTCAGGTAAATAAAATACCCAACTGGCATGTGCTACATCTGCGAAGCTGGAAGATGGAAAAGCTCTCATGTATCTAGTACACGGAATATCTAAGGGAAAGGAAACGCAACTGGTGTGTTACCTCTGACGTATGGAGGCTCTAAGAGGATTTGACATTTGTGCTACTGCCCTTTATACTACCGGTTGCAACGACAACTACTAGCATAACGAAAGAACCGTGGCAAATAGAGAAAATGCTTAAATTCAGGGAATTATTTCATATGGGTCAATAATCTGTAATCAATAGACAAAAAGAAAACTATAAGTTAAAAGAAAGTGTAATGAATAAATGCAGTTTATGTAAAATCATTTATTCATCTATGTTCTGATGTATTCACAAATGTATAATAAACGTATCCTATCAGATTTTACTGGATTTAGCATAAGAAAAGCTTTACGTATTTATTCATTGATTAGCTGATATATAAAAAAAAAATGACTTATTGGAAACATTTCTAATAAAGTATTTCATTTGTTGAATTTTGTGGAATTGTTAGGAATTTTATCCTTGAATAGAGAAGGAAAAATATTGTATAAAAGCAAATGCTATTTTTGTAAAGGACTCTCATTCACTATCGTCCATTTTGTTCTCTGCTTCGTTTTGTACTTTTTTCTCTTTCTTTTAATCTTCCTCTCACAATACTTTCTTTTCACATTCCTTTTTGTCAATATCTTCTATTTCTTTTCTTACACTATCATTCTATGATTTTTATTTGTTTTCGCACAGTATTGTCATATGTTGAAAATTTGGAGTCTCTTTAGAGATGGGTTTGTGTGTTAATCGGAGTTAACTTATGCTAAATTCCTCGCCTGTGTAAAACGAATCTGTTAGAATGAAAGAGAAAACGGACGAAAAATGTAAATGAATCCAGTAATTAATAGAAATGCTTACAAGCATCGCTGGGAATGAAATACTCTTAAATATAGGCTTCGGTCGATAAACTTAAAAGGAAGCACCTAAGAATATAATAGCGGGAAATTGATGTTTTTTATCAAACGTCGTGAGCAGCCATTTTATTCGGGGACAATGCCTCAAGATCCGACGTTTCAAACAGGAAGTATAATATTCCTGTAGATTATGTTGTTGTTTTTTAATTATAATTTCCTTTTTTAAACTTAGCGTTCTTCGATATGTCGCATTTCCCTCTTATTTATCCCTCTCTATTAACTACAGAGCCTCAATCTCATTTCTCCCATCTCTCCTTCATCAATCAGTTTCTCATCTGTTCTCCTCTGTTGTCTTTCAAGCAATCCGTGTCACTTCCGACTTCCGGTATTTATTTTGATTTTTTATCATTATTTTATGCTACGTAAATCTTTTATCACACACGTTTAATATATATGTTATTTTTGTTGTTGTTTGATTTGTCCACTAACTATTCCTTCCCTTTCATCTTCTGCGAATCACTATATTTCTTTCAGTCAACCCTTAATTTTTCAGTCTTTCTTAATGTTTATCAGCCTCTTTCTCTGAAGCCGTCTATGCCACTCCCAACTTGCGGTATTGCTTCAATATTTCACTCATTTTATAGAATTTTTGAATCTGCCATTCATATATGTCCTTTCATTCTCATAGTCTTCTTCTCTCTCTCCCTCTCGCCTCGTATCTCTCCATATATATATTCAATATACATATATATTATAATATATAATAATATATTATATATAATAATAATAATAATAATAATATATAATATACATAATAATTTTTATGTTACACCATTTTCCCTATCATGTCACTATTTTTAAGAATTGTAATTTAACTCACCCCGCAAAAAAAACAAAAAAAAACACTAGATTTGTATAATATCATTTTAACGACACAAACTATACAATTGATGCAAAGAATGATAACATCTTTAAAACGCCATTGTTAATGATTCAAGGGAGGACCGAAAGTACTCTGAATAATAATTTTCTTTGATATTTTACGAAATCTATTTAGAATCATAATAGCAATAAAGTCATTAGAAAGATTTAAAAGAAATACCAATAAATAATTTTATTATGTTGCATTCAACAACATTTGTTTGAATAATATATATAATTGCTTGAGCGCATCGAGCGATCTGTCCAGTATTGTTTTAATTCTGTCAAGTTGCGAATTGTTCTAATATATATATATATATATATATATATATATATATATATATATATATATATATATATATTCTTAAGCGGCTTCCTTTCTCTAAATAATGAAACTTTATCTTGAAACCCTTTCTTTTCAAATATTTTGTCTATCATACAGTCTCTGACGTTCCCAAAATTTTGTTTGTGACGCCCTTACACACACACACACACACACACACATATATATATTATATATATATATATATATATATATATATATATATATATATCTTAGATTTCATGAGGTTATTTACTGCACTTTCTTGCCAGTCCTACATCTCTTCGTCACTCGTTATCTGTTCTCCCCCATTGTATATTCAGTCGGTATATTTTATTTCGATCATTTTACTTCCTTTCATATTTTTCTTAGCTTCTCTCACAATATTAATCTGGATAAACTTCTTCCTCTTCTATAATCTAATATTCTTCTTCCTTAATCCTCCTTAATATTTAAAATTATTATAATTTTTATATATTGAACTATTAGCAATAGCTTTTAAGTAAACATATCAAACGTTGTAATAATTAAATTATCATACAGTGGTATCCATAGGTCCTGTTAGGTCTCACTATTTCCGTTACTTTCTACCGAGTCTCATTCTCTCTCTCACTCACTCACTCACTAACTAATTCACACCCACACATATCTACGTACACACCCACTCTCTCACTCGCTCACACTATCCCTCTCTGCCATGTCAACAGAGTTTAGAATACGCTAACTCAGGTAGAATCAAACTTTTTTTCACGGATAATTGAAAAAATAACGATCGCAGGCCACAGTATTACTATGTTCAATACTTGCTATCCAGAATGAAAGCTCTGTGAAAAAAATGTATCTTTCCATATTATATACATGGATGTGTGATGTAAGATACAAACAAAAAAATTAATTATTATATAATATTTTAATATCTTATTATAATGGAGATTGTGTGTTTTTCTGTCTGTAACCGAAACTATATTTCTAATCGAGTCACAATTAACATAGTTATTTACATCACATTCTCCATGATTTTATTTATATTTAAACCTCAATTATTAATAAAATTGCTTCACCTTTTTATTAGTGTTGTCCATATCTACATACGAATAACATGCAGTTGTATTTATATATACAAAAAATAGCGGTTTGCAGTGTGGATGGAAAGGCTAATTTGCATATTGATATTAAAAATGTGATTTTATTAAATGTGTGCTTAGTATTATTGATTTCTAATTGTTTGGTTTTATAAAAGAAATTGTAAAATTCAGCAATGAAAGACGGGAGTGATGGAAGAGTAAGTTTCATTTCTATTTTTTTATTATACCCCCACTCTTTCAAATATTTTTATCTGCATTCTTATTAGACTTTCTAATTTAATACGATATTTCATTACATTAAAACTTAAATACTTGCACCCGGAGGGTGCATATATTTGCTAGTATAATTAATATATAATATTTAATCTATTTAAAAAAATTTAAAAATACTCCTAAAACATATTTTTCTTAAATTTTCCTTCAATCCTCCAAATATATAATTAAAGATAATCTTTTATTTACTTATTTACTGGTCCATCTAATTAAATTAATAATTTTATTTTTTACAACTGAAAAAAAAAAGAAAAAAATTAAAAATTAGAGAAAAAAAAAGAAAAAAAAGAAAAGAAAAGCTAAGTATATGAATTTTTCTATGTGTCCGTTTTTTATTTTGAATTGAACATGGATACATTGTTGCAATATTCACCGGAAGATAGACAGACAATATTGGATACATATACAAGCGAAGGGGTTCAAACATTCGTTCTCAACAGATATTCAAAAAAATAAGAAATTTGCCCATTTCATTCATAACATAAAGAAAAATGAAAGGAGGAGAAAAAGAAAAAAAGAAGAAGAGGAAACAAAATTTTTAAAAAAAATATAACCACAGAAAAAAACTTAAGCATGTACATTTCTTATATTCATCTCTGAAGATAAAGTTTCTCCTTTGAAATCGATAAGACAAAAATAACATATTTTTGTTTTTTGGGTTTTTTTTTGGTTTTTATACGCATTGTAATTGCCTTCACATCATTAATATATTATAACATACTTAACAATGCTTCAATCAAATTACCAATTACTTAAAAACAACGTTTTAACACCCAAGTATCGGTGGGCTTGATGAAATACGTTCGCATCCCGAAGTTTGGTGACCTCTGCGCTAACAGTATCTTCTGCACATGGATAAAAACATGCACTGGGTATATCATCAAACTCTTGGTTAAACTCTAATACTGCAGCTCTAGAGAATGTGAAGTATTTCTTCGTCTGGCGGAAGTAAGAGGAAGAGTTGAAAATTGCAAGTCATGAACTGATCAGCCACTAAAATTCCGTCCTTAAGCATCATGGGTCGCCATCCACGTCTAACAGTTGGACACATAGTGGGGTCTTACCTATCTCCAAAGGTTCAGTCCCAGTATTCTACAGCCCCAGCCAACAGGGAATTTCATCCCACCCACTATCAGTAAGTGTGTATTCATCCTGTTGGGTCAGTAAAATGTTTATTCCTGTGTGGGGGGTTAAGTGTGGGAGAGGCTTTCTGTGATTGGATATACCAATCACACGATGAGCCAGAAATTTTGGCGCAAAATACCAAAACCCACATGTGACATGTCGACCAGAAATTCTCTCCAAGAAATCACCAAGTCAGATGATATCAGCTATCCTCTCCATCACACCGGTAAGTCTCTCAAACTTGACTCTATACACAGAAGGAATTTATTTTGTTAGTTATTGTTTTATTTGTTCTTTGATAAATTGTTAGAATTAAACTAAATGTTAATTCATTATTGGTTGTTGTTAGTCTTAGAATTAAATGTTATACTATCAGCCAAAAACTCAATCATTCTCTTCCCATCCATGTTATTACCAAACTTCCCATTGCTTAACTTTTCTTTTCTCTTCTCTCATAACGTTTATTTATTAAAGCTGTTTAAAGCGTCTGTTCATCCATAGTTTTGGCTTCCCTAAGAGATTTTAAACAAAGAAGAAATATTATAAAGAAAAGCTTAAATATAAATTATAAAGAAACAAACAAAATCACATAAAAAAAGGATTCATATTTGAATTTAGGAGCGAAAATGTTAATTCTCTATTCATTAACAAATCTGCTTTCAAAATGCTATCGTTTCCAAACAATTTATTACACAATTACTCTTACAGAATTCGGAGCTTCCGGTGATGCAGCCTTTCTTTCAATTATTCGAGCCTTATTCGTCTTTCTTCTTCTTTCTTTCTTTCTTTCTTTTCTTCTTCTTTCTTCTTCTTCTTCTTCTTCTTCTTCTTCTTCGTCCATTTTCTCTTCTTCTTCTTCTTCTTCTTCTTCTTCTTCTTCTTCTTCTTCTTCAAGTAAGGACACGGTGTCGCCATTTGCAAACATTAGGGGGTCCTGCCCATGAACCTCAGCGAACTTCTCATGCGGCGGAAGTGGGGAAGCGCAGTTATGCATTTATCGATCGCTCCCTCTGGTATCGTTTCTTCTTCTTGTCTTTTGTTTTTTTTTTTTTTTTTTTTTTTTTGTTTCTTAGTTATTTGTTATTTGTTGTTTTGGTTTGTTTATTTTTTTTTACATTTTTCTTCTTGAAATGATTATACACGTCGCGTAGCAAAGATTCTATCTTAAAAAGAATCCCTTGATTCGTCAAATTCAAAGCAGTGCGTAAAGTTAGAGGTTTTCAATCAAAAGGCATTTTAAACATTGGAGACACATTCCTCTCAGAAAAAAAAAGGTTTTAAAAAAAAAATAGTTTAATGAAATTTAACACGTGCATTTATTTCGTTAACTCAGTTTCCTCATTTACAAAAAATTACTTGGACACTAAAGTTAAAGTACTATGAGATACAGGGAGGTGGTAAAGTGTAACGGTTATCGTAGTAGAAAGTAGACTCAGCTATCAGAGTTCAAATCGTGAACGCGACAGTTTACATTTCACATAGAAATTAATCGAATCATTATCTTCCCCATTCATGGACAAATAATAGGACAGACTTGTACGGCAACTCGTCTAGGAGAAGGAAAAGGCTGTGAATCCAGACCATTTGTAAACCTAGAGAGGGAAGGGCTCTGTCCGGCTATTTCTGCTCAAGAGGATGCCACATGAGTAACATCCATATGACCAAACCAGATTACGTTCGGTTTGGTGTGGTTGTGAATAACGGCCTATAAACCCTCTGGTTTATTAAATGTCAAATCTTATTAATTTTTGTATATATGATTTGTATGGGGATAGTAGGTAGGTAGTTTGATTTTATACAAATTGTTAGTCTGAGTTGATAATTAATTGTGCTTTACAGGAGTATTTTTGAAGAAATCATATTTTATCTATCTAACACATAGATATGATCCTAACAGGTACCACTCCAAGTCAGAGTGGACCTGGAACTAATGGTGATGAATGCGGTACTCCACACTCCCTAGAGCTCCAGAATTAGAACATTTCCAGTCAATGCAGTTTGATGTCATATACATGACACAAATACACCGCCTTCTAGCACATATATGATAAAATTGGGGTTGCCATAAGGACAATCATATAGGTGCTAGGGCTTGACGTCAAGTCTAAGGGCCAAATGGAGTGTTATATGTCATTGACTGCTTAGCTCACTTTCTCTAGGCTCCCTGAAGTAGGTTATAATGCTAAAAATATAAATCTTTTTACTGATATAATTTTGCTCTGTCACTCTGACAATAAGATCACACATTGAGCTCTGCAAACTAAGACATTTTAAAAAACTACTACGTCGTAAGGAAGACTTTATTCACCTGATCTTTGGATTACACACACACACACACACACACACACACACATATATAATATATATAATATATATATATATATCATCATCATGATCAGCATGTCGCGGAAGTAGCACGGATATCCATGACAATCTCACGCCACCCCTCCCTATCAGTCATCGTCCCCGGGAGCTCCTCTGCGCAGCATCTAGCATCCTCACATAGTTGATCAATATAGCTCCTGGCTGGACGGCCCACACTAGCATGCCCATGTGTTGGCTTCCACAGGAGTATGTCGCTTATGAGCTCGTCCTTGCTTCTCCAGCAGTGACCCGCATGCCTAGTCTGTCTTACTCGTATGATTTGGGAGATGGGGGGAAAGTGGCCATACAGCTGCCTCCTTGTGGGGTGCTGTTTCCACAACTTGTTTAAGACTGCACGCAGCATTCTTGTGCAGGTCCCATCTAGCTTATATTCAAGGTGCTTCGTTAGGGTCCAAGTGGTGCAGCCATACAGCAATAATGATATAACCACAGCCTGAAAGAATTGTCGCTTTAGCTTGTCAGCGAGATAGGATTTCCACATGACTGATAATTTGTTTGTCGCCAACCATGCCTTTCCTATTCGTGTATTGATATCGCTCTCTGTGGATGAGATATTACTACCTAGGTATGTGAATTGTTCTACTTTCTTGAGAGGTTTACCGTCAAGTGTGGAGATGTCTCCTTTCTTTTTGAAGCTCATCAACTCGGTTTTATCAGAGTTCACATAGAGGCCGATGTTCTTTGCTGCCTTCTCCAAGCTATGTAGTAGTGACTCAGCCTGTGCTGGTGTATCTGCAAGAAGTGCGAGGTCATCTGCATAGTCTGCATCTGTGACAGTTTGTGCGGGATATCGCCTGCTCCTTGCCTTTCTTAGTGTGAAACCTTTTTTTTTTATGGTATCTAGTGATGTTCGGAGTACATAGTCTAGGCATATTATAAATATATATGGTGCTAATGTATCTCCTTGTAGGACTCCAGCGGTGATGTCGCCATCAAGGAAGCGTACCATTGCTTTAGTGTCTTTGTAGAGCATCATTATAGCGGCAACCGTTTCTTTGTGGAGACCATATGCTAGTAGTATTTGTTCAATTTTTCCTGTGTATGGAATCAACAGCCTTGGAGAAATCTACGAATAGTAGCGTTGCCTCTAGATTCTTTGCTCGAACCCCTTCTATGATCCGTCGTATAGTTAGGATGTGAGAGGCTGTGGATCGATATCTGTGGAAACCGTTTTGGTTTTTCCTAAAGACTTTTTCGATTTCGGGTCGGATGCGATTAAGAAGAAGGGCATTATATATATATCTTAGCTGCAATAGCAGTAAGAGTTATGCCTCTGTAGTTTTTAGCGATTCCTAGGTGTCCCTTTTTTGGGAATGAGAGGATGCATCTTTTTGTCCATTTATCTATTCTATTTTGTCTATATACTGCACTGTATATGTATACCATTCAACTGCAAGATATTTATATCTTCGTACACTTGACGTAATATAAATGACCAAAACATTTTCCGCCGATCACGACTGCTGGGTTATCGTTGATAATTTTTATAATGTTTAACACAACAGAATTGGAGGCGAAAATACACCATTAAATCGTTATCAGTAAAAGTTGGTCGTATAAATCCGACAAGACACAACCACTTAAATACATCATTAGCATCGTCAATTGGCCAGAAAGAATGAGAGAAAAAAAGCACTTGTGTGAAAAATAAGCAAAATGGTTACGTTCGGACATGTTGCTAAAAAGAAATGGCTGACATGTGTGTCCGTCAAAGAGAGAAATGAAAGAGGGGGGGGTGAGAGGGAAGGGGTTAGAGGAAGAAAAAAAGATGGAAGGAAGAGAATAAAATAAAAATCAGTCTCGACGAGGGTGGAAATCGAAGTAAATAGCTAATGTAGAATGTATAGGTGCGGTGAAATGTAATGGAAATAATTGGGCACAAGTATGATTGAATTGATGGAATCTTGTATGAAGTGGGGATAATTGAGGAATGGAGATAAATGATGAAGAAGAAGAAGAAGAAGAAGAATAACAAACAATAACAACAATAACAACAAGGATATACGTTTCAAGAAGAAGAAGAAGAAGATGATGATGATGATGATGATGATGATGATGATGATCGTTTTAAGAAATGGAAATGAAGAAAAAAGAGAAAAAGAATTATTGCAAGAAAGATTTAGAAGGAAAATGTGTAAAATGACAAAAAAGAGGAAATGTTTAGAGGAGTCGAAGTCAAGAAGAAGGAATGTGTTAAAGAACTGGAATTGAAGAAGAAGAAGAAGAAGAAGAAGAAGAAGAAGAAGAAGAAGAACAACAACAAAACAACAACAACAACAACAACAACAACAATTGTATGAAAGAATACAACATAGAAGAAGAAAGTAAATGGTAATAACAAAAACAACTGAAAAAGTAGATAAAGTTGAAAAAGAAAAAACAAATCAGAAATGAAAGAAATACCAAGTGAACACACGAGGAAGTTAATAAAAAGAGAAATAACAAGAAATAATTTACTCCTTTTAGTGGAGTTAATCGCAGAGAAAAAAAAAGAATGATTAAGAACAGATAAATAAAGATAAAAAAGAGTGTAGAAAAAGAAATCGGATTTATTAAGGGGTTCAATAAGGGGCTGGGTTAGCTCAGTTGGTAGAGTGTCCGGCTAGAAACCACAAGGTTCATGGTTTGATACCGGCGCTCGCCAACTCAGCGTATGAGTAACTCATGGATATGTCCGGTAAAGTGAGGCGCAGATGGTAGGTGTGGCGCTCCAACTCAGACGCAAAAACAATCTCCTTGGTCTAGTTCTAGTGAAAAGGGGATAGACTCCCTCGCTGATTGGCTGATATCGACTTTAGGTCGCCCCGACGACTTTACTTTTACTTTATATATATATATATATATATGTGTGTATATATATATATATATATATATATATATATATATATATATATGTGTGTGTGTGTGTGTGTGTGTGTGTGTGTGTGTGTACTTCATATCCACGCTACCCCACTTTATATATATATATATATATATATATATATATATATATATATATATATATTATTATTATTATTATACTAAAGCTGAGATAAACAACTTTCATTTCCTAAACCTTTTTTCTATTCATGTTATTGACACAAAATTTATACTAAAATATTCCTTGGTTTCAGGAATACTTAATGTTCGAAAAAAAATACATCTTAATTGGTTTTAATTAATCATAATTAGCAATTAAGTCAAACATTGACCCATCCCTCTCTGTCATTCTGCATTACTCTCAGCCTCTCTATGTATAAGTTAGAATGAGAGTGAAAACGGAGAGTTATTGTGTTAGAAATTAATTTCAAATTAATTTGGGGATAGCAGGTAGTGGTGTAACCCCCATTGACATGTATTGGACTCAACTGTCCAAGAAAACGTCCTCTCCAGTAGATATAAAAAGGATGTTTTTGCCACCTACGAATGAAGTACCCCATCTGATGCGGTGCCTGCTGAAAAAATCGGCGCTTAATGCGTTTTTTTCCCGAAAAGTTAATGCGATATTTTACTCACTCCAGTCTTATTTTTTCGACAAGTAAATGTAAATATTTTAACCCTCCTCCTTCTTTGAAATATTGGGGGGGGGTATTTATAAAAATATTCCCATTTACTTGTTCATACAAATCTGATTTACTTTTAACGTCATGAAACCACCAAAAAAAAATTTGTCGATAAAAATGCCTTCAATCGGCTAAAGTCTTTTTTTTTTTTTTTCAATTTTTCATTTTATTTTAATATATTCCTTTCCAACAAATATTTACAAATAAAAAATCAATATTTAGATATGCTTTTTTATTTTAACTAAAACACGACATTAAACATAAATAAAAATCTTGTCCACAAATGTTTATTTTTGCCATGACAAATTATAGTCGTAGTCATTGACGCAAAGAGTGATAGAAAGGAGGTTGTAATAACAGGATCACTTAAATTAGATACACTAAGCTGGTGAACATCGCATTCAGCTGTCAGCTTGAGAGAGGGAGAAAGAAAGATTTTTTTCTCTATAGGCTAATCCAGCTGTGCCACGTGTATTCCTCAATAGATCTTTAAAGGTTTGCCCTCGTTCTCCTCCCCTTTGACTATTCACTCCTTCTTTTATAATTTACCAATAAGCATCTGATTATTTTCTTACGTCATATTTTAATTCCATTGTATATTGCCAAATTACTACACTGAAATTTTAGTCAAACAATCCGACATTCCTCTGGCCAGTGTTTATAATTCTCCCGAAAATATCCAGCCCCAGCAATTCTCTGATGGAATTTTAACAAATATTTTAAACAAATGCATTCAAAATAAATTCTTTCTTTCAAAATATTTTTAAAAATATCTATTTCTTTCTTCTTCACCCACAACTTATTTTCACTAAAACTGATAATTTTTTCGAACTTTAATTATCCATGCCCGTCTAATAACGTAACAAATTGTAGATAAAACTGATCTATTATTTAACCTTCTACAAATGAAAATACGTTGAAATACGTGTATTAAAAACAAAAGGTACTATTTCTAAGATTTCATTTTCCTTTTACGTTAATTTCTGTCTCGTAAATTGTGATGGACAAGCCTAACTTATGTTTTCTTGGAGTAAATACACTATTTGATGACTAATTGACCAAAGTTCTTAGTACTCTTTTGCAAAATACTTTATTGTTAGTACTAAGCCTTATTTGGATGTACTAGTATACCGAATCACTCTATGTTCGAGTATACAAATAAATCCAGCTTTATTCTTGGTACTTTTTGAACATACCGTATATAGATGATTGATTGGAAAAGATGATCATCTGAGAATTGTGCAAATAGACGGGGAGTTGATCCTACAATTAGTCAAATATGAATGTGTATGTTAGATTGAATAGTAAATAAAGATTAAACAGAAATGAAAGTCTGTAAAAATAACTCGATCATATCAATCAACTAATCAATCGATTATTTCTCGAAATCTGATCCTTCATCCAGTTAACGTTGTTCATTTTGTTCGGTCAACAGTCAACAACCTGACTTCAATTCAGATCATGTCTACTGATCGGAGGTCTTTTCGTATGGTTCGTTGCCAGTTGGCCTTCGTCCGGCCTCACTTCCGATTTCCATTAAAAATCCACCATAATACTCGGAATCTGATCCCGCACAGGTGGGGAACCTTGTCGTCTGATGGAGTCATTAAACCGGCCATTTGTAGATTTCATTCAAAATGGAAAATAGATTGGCTGGCTTTCTAAATTCGTCGTTGCTAACAAATTCAATCCTGCTGGCTTCTCGGAGTTTTTCCATGTCAAATCAAAGCGATACCAAACCCATCATGCAACTGGAGTATTTGGCGGATGACACGTGATAGCCTAAGTTACTGAAGTAAGTAAAGTCGGCAGAGTGGCCTATTGTCATAAAACCTGGACAACGAGTGAGTTTATCTGATTTTCACTAATGCGAGAACAGGGTGATTTCCTAAAATCTACGCATAAAATAACCCATAAGATTTAAATCAATCACTCAATCTGTGTGGGCATATATATATTATATATATATATATATATATATATATATATATTCAAAGGTAAGAAAAAAGACAACAAAGTAGGCGGGATGGAATATCGTCGAGGGAGACTATCCTCTTTCTTACTAGCTCTGGTGATGAGCTGATGGTTAGTGTAGCGCTCCAGCCAGACGAAAAATCAATCTCCCTGGTCTATAGCTACTCCTATGCTGAATTGGCGAAGGCCGGTATCGAACCCTGAAATTTGTGGTTCATAGGCGGGTTCTCTACCGACTGAGCTAAACGAGCTATAATTATCGATAAAAACTTTAGCAATTTTGATCATTGAATTATAACAAGTTAGCAATTATTTTTTATTTATTTCCAAAGCTCAAAGAGGAATTCCTCTGGGATGAAATGCCTTATATTCGTCATCATTAGCATCATTATCATCATCACCATCATCATCAGCAGCAGCAATCCTGGGAAACAAACTCAGCCCTGCTCCTTTAAATCAAGGGACATGTGTTTCATGAGGGGAAGACCACCTTGCATCCCACTGATGCAGGTATGACACAAGGTCGTTTAATGTGGGACCACCGACGGACCGAAACTCATGGGATGGCAGACACAAAAAATGAGTAGATCCCCTAAACATTCACCCTTAAGGGTCTCCTGTGGCACCGGGCAATAAACCCGGCATTTCTCCTTTAAATTAAGGGAGCAGGTGTTGCCTGGGGAACGGCCCCCTGGGATCACGCTGTTAATTTCATTAATAGTCCACTGGATCCGCATTCACCCATGAGTGCATGCTACTGGATTATTTACCTCACACCTCACGTATGCGGGTATGACAAAAGGTCATTTAATATGGGACCGCCAACGGACCGAATCTCATGGGTACCAGGTATAAAAAATGCGTATATCCCGTCAGCATTCCCTTTTCAGAAGGCGCCCCAGGCACTGGTCAATAAATCCAGCCCTGCTCCCTTTCAAGCAAGGGAACAGGTGTTACCTGGGATGAAGACCCATGGGATCACGTCGTTAAATTTATTAATAGTCCAGTGGGCCCACAGACCCCGAGGGTCCATTTTATTTATTTTATTTGCCTCGCATCCCACTTATGTGGGTATGACACAAGGTCGTTTAATTTGGGACTACTCACAAACCAAGGCTCATGGGATGGTGGGTGCCAAAGTCGCATGACCCCTAGAATAATAATTCTGCATTGCATCTGTATCCGAATGCCCTATACTTTCCACATTGGGTCTCATCTTAGCCGTGGCGAACGCTTTGGGTAAATAGATATCGTATATCCAAAGTGGTGCAATGGTTATCTTCGTAGGAAATTGACATGGTGACACGAGTTCAAATCCTGGAGGAAACTGGTTACATTTCACATAGCTTTAATACCCTTGGGGAAAATATATATCCAACTATTCTCCGTCAAGCTATGTCTAAATATTAGGGCACAGTAAACTCTTTAAAGTTTTTTTTCCAAACGGATGGGAAATGCAAACAGCCTTGTCCAGGATTTGAACTCGAGTCTACGAGTCCAGTTTCTACGACTCTATACATTACACTACACGCCTTTAACATAAATAAAACAAAAGTACTGTATACGTGCCGTATATAATAAAACACTCACACACCCATACTGGCAGATACTCACAAGCGAAAAAAAATCAAAGTTAATAACTTATTTTCGAATTGCTCCCCATAAAAATCGAATTGACCCCTCCCTGTGGGCCGTTTGCCCTACATTGAGAACGACGGTATTTAGCTATTCTGAGAAAACAGAAACTTAGAGGCAGAAATAAGAAAGAGAGTGAAAAACAGAAAGACAAGACACTATGAATGTATGTTGATGTTAGGAACAAAAAAATTAAAGAATGATGAACCCTCTATTCCGGAACAGGCAGTCCAATTTCCTTTTCACATTCAGTCTCGTTTTTCGCCATTTTTTTCCATTCTTATTTATGCATCTATATTTTTTTAAATACTGGTATGAATCCTTCTGACTGTTTTCTGCAGGTGCCCGTTTGTCTGCAGCTGAAATAATGACCTGTCGACACGGGTACTGATGGTTAATATCAAGAATCGTGATTCTACTACACCAGTCATTTGTGCAAAGGAAAACTTTTTATTTATTTGTTTATTTAATTTGCGATACACGTGATTTGTTTGTTGTTTTGCGGAGGGGGGGGGTAAAATTCTGTTTATTATTTGTTTTGAAATTAATGTGACATCACTATTTATCATTATTATTATTATTATTATTATTATTATTATTATTCATGTACTTTCTTGGTTTTTTCTCTTTTTATTTTATTCCCCCGACTTGTATATGAACGTGATTTTCTCCAAGAGGAACCAAATTTCTCCCTATTAGGCAGGAAGTTAGTGTTATCTCTCTATCGATCTATATATCTGTATTTCGTTATGTCATATCCAACTACCCATCTTTATCTATATCTGTCTGTTCATATCCATCTCTCTCTCTCTCTCTCTCTCTCTCTCTCTCTCTCTCTCTCTCTCTCTCTCTCTCTCTATATATATATATATATATATAATCATTTTCTCCTATTTATCTATCTCAGTCTGTTCACATCTGTCTGTCTATCTATTTATCTATATATCTGTCTATATATCTATCTAGCCATTCATGTACATATGTTATACTGATCATACCCCCCTCTTCTCTCTCTCTCTCTCTCTCTCTCTCTCTCTCTCTCTCTCTCACACACACACACACACACACACACACACACACGTGTCTTTTATATTCTCACACTCCGTTCTTTTGTTATTAAAGTTATTCATATCTTATTTTCAAAGAGTCCAGTCTTCCCCATTGAATTTTCTGTTCAACGATCTGTTCTCAAAAACACATAGACATATGTGCACATATATACATAGGCACCAATTTATACACATATTTACACACATTAATACATGTTTTCACATTTACCATCACAGACACACCTGTACACACATGTTTACATATATACACAAATTCTAACCTGGATGAGGAGCCTTCTTTGCCGAGTGGTTTGGTTCCATGAGGCTTTTACCCTAAGCAAGACCAGCCCCATCGTTTAAAGTAGGTTAGGGCTAGGCTTACTGTTGTAGCGTTTGTTTGTATTCGCCTGGTGGAGTTGTCTGCCCCTTTTAGTTTGATGATGCCCGCTAGGGTACCAGTATAAAAGCGCCGGTTTCAAAGCCTTTCGCTCTCTCTATATAGTTTTCAGCAACTACGAGCCACATGGGGTAGATTCTATCTAAACCCTCTCGTGGGGCTCCGCCCCCCTTACATTACTGTAAGTCTTCACAGCATGGACTATTCCTAGTCTCATGTCTGTGCCTTTTATTGTATATTTGTATCATTCATGAATGTGTCTATCTTTATTTGTGTAACTCTGTTTACCTTATTATGAACGTTGTATCTACTGTTATCCATGTGCTGTGTTATTAAATGTTTGTCTATTAACCTTCGTCGGAGTTATTTGTATCCAAAGTATGTTGAACTTTAAACCATCCTTACACTGTCAAGCGCCTCAGGCGCCTCTAAAAGGAAACGCCGACAGATCAAACATTGTTTGCAAATACTACATGCCGATTGTTCGAAGGGACTGACTTCAATCACCCGTCTAGCTTAATTAAGGACTAAAGTGGATTGTTGAAAGTCAGGGTTGGTTCAGCCACCAGGATTCCGGGTTTAACCATGTTACGATTTTTGTGGACATTTTTAAACTGCAAGTGAGAGCACTTTACAGTGTCAAAGTGAAGAATCCTTCGTTGTTCCTTAGTACTATGTAGAGTCCTTGGTTGTTCCTCGGTGTTGCTTAGTTGATGATCGGTTCGTCCGTGACGAATACGTGCAAGTGAACGGCTTTCAAGATCGGTGATTAAATAGTTAACCAATCACGCATTTGAGCATGGCGATTGGCTGGATTTAATCCACGAGTCCATGCAGAGTATATAAGTTTAAGTGGTGGGCTACAGCACACCTTATATAACAAAATAATCCAACAAATCCTCACGGCTCACCAACCACGTCCAGTTGGGGATGTTCTTACCTCGCTGCAAAGGTGTAGTCAGTGTATCCTATAGCTCCTGTCGTACCTGAAGAGTATAGAGTCATCTATTAGACTTGAGTTCAATCCCATGGTAAGGCATGGGAAGCCGGATGCCCAGGTTCACTTTTCGATTTATTTTTACATGTGTAGCGTTGAAGGAAATTGACTAACCCTTAGGTCATAAAAATGGAGCCCCACGGGGAATTTATTTATTTTCTTTTTTTTGTGGTGAGGAAACGCCGAAACCGAAGAAACACGCACGTTGAAAATAAAGCAAGAGACTGACGTTTAAAAAAAGTTTCTGTTTTACTTGAGGCAATAGTCAAACATGAAAACGAAAAGAGTTTCATTATCTCCCTCTCTCTCTCTCTCTCCCTCATTCTGTCTCTATATATCTATCTCTTCCTCTCACTCTCTCTCTCTCGCCCACTCTCTCAATCTATCTCTTCCTCTCTATCTCTCTCCCTCTCCCTCTCTCACTCTCTCTATCTCCCTCTCTCTATCTCTCTCTATTTCCTCTCTCTTCTCTCTTTCTCTCTCTCTCTCTCTCTCTCTACCTCTCTCTCTCTCTCTCTCTCTCTCTATATATATATATATATATATATATATATATAGGTGCTGTATAAACAGTGATCAACTTCAGGGACAGAGCATTTATTGGACTTGGTCTAAATCTTGTATAGACGAGAAACTGTCAGTAACCAGAAACCGTCAACTTCATGTCCACGCTACCTGGAAGTTGTTTTATAGCATAAGTCAAGAATGGGAGTGAAAAGAGAGCCAAAAGGAAGTGGAGAAAACAGCACCCCCAGCAAGCGTCACTGTTTGTGTGCACTCACTGCACCAGAGACCGGCATTCAAAAGGCGGCCTCCTCAGACAGATACAAACGGAAGGATTCCAACAACAACAACAAGAATATATATATATATATATATATATATATATATATATATATATATATATAATATCTAAACTCTACCGGTGTGGAAAAATAAAAATAAAGTTTCAAACTGGCATCTTGGGGAAAAAGATTAAACAATTTAATTTAAAAATATTTATTTTTTGAATAATAAGTAAATAAAAAAAAGTGCTACTATTCTATGGTATTCGCTGAGGCCGAAAATTGTATCGACCGAGAATTCGTTTTTAGTCCTAACAACTTTTTCAGGGATACATCTTTAAATATCTTTTAAAACTCTTTCATTATTCCCTGCATATTGTAATCTTTACTTAGCTTTAAAATGAACAATTAAGTTTTAGTTTCTGTCGCCGAAGAATAGATCGGCCCAAAATTCCAATTCGAGAAAACATTGCAGTTATGGCCTGTTTTCTTTGGAGATCAGATGTGTTATTGTTCTAATATCCATCGATTATTATCGAGCACTGAACTCAGCCGTCAGCAATCTAAAATATAAGATGAAGTCTAAAACATTGATGCCTCAGGAAACACTTCATGATACAATATTGTACATCGGTTCAAAGAATCGTGGCAATATTTCTATTCAGATGGGTAGATTTTTTTTTTGTCTTCAGGTTCACAGAATACCAAACAAGTTCTCAAGAGTTGTGTTTTAAAGATTAAACAAATTTTATTACTCACCCGTAGGCTGAAAAACATGCTTTATCTGTGAAAAGAAGAAATAATGTCGACAAATAAAGAAAAAGAAGTTTGTTCAAGCGGGAATACATTCTCTTTTTATGATATATTTTATTTTATTCAAGTTTCTATTTATTTTTGGTCTTAGTAAAAAAAATAAATAAATAAAAAATAAAACAGAGAAAAAAAGATTCCGCGTGTCTTCGAATTACCAATAAAAATTCCACTGAAAATTGCAAAGAGGTCGCATATTACTTCAGGCTATAGTCAAGCACCAAAAACGAAAAACGTTTTTCATTCGTTGGATTCTTTTAACTTTTTTACGAAGTTTTGACGAAGGTATTTTGACGCAAAATAAAGCAAAAATGCTGTGTGTTTCGAATTGCTTACCTTATAAGTAAAAATACCCCAAGAATGAAAGTTCTAACTTGGGGCGCATTTCTTTGAAATTCGAATCCTTGAGGCTAGGCTCTATGATGAAAAGCAAAACTGGAGGCAATTCTAGGTTTTTCCTGGCACCCATTTCATTGCTCTTGTAACCAGGAGAAAATATGAAAGAGAAACGGTGACATGGAAAATTCATTTTCGGCGTTAGGAAATTTTCTTCGATTTCACTTACTAAAATTATAACACGTATTATATATATATATATATATATATATAATATATATATATATATAATATATGCAGTTATATATATGTATATATATATATGACAGTATATATACAGTATACTTATATATGTATATATATATAAGTATATATGTATATCATTTTTTGTGCGCAGGTCGCACGCAAATCACTCGCAAATCGCACGCAAGGATTGAAAAAATAACGTAGCGTTCAACCGTTATTAAACAGCCGTTATAATAGAAAAGTTGCAGAAACACACACAACCTATCAAATATTGGACATATTCTGCCAAAATAATAAATCAATGCCTGAAGAAGACAACAGATCAGAAACACGTGTCGCGTATGTAAGATAAAAAGATTTTTTTTTAATTTTTTCTGAGAACATAATACATTTTGCGGATCATCTTCTTTTCATAAGATATTAAATTTTCTCCCGTTGGAACCAGAACAACATTTTTTATATACCTATATATATATATAGAGAGAGAGAGAAAGAGAGACAGAGATAGTATTATCGAGTGCTCAGTTTTCCTTCTCTGTTTTGCAAATTCTGTCATCCAACTCATCACCAAATATCTACAAGTGATCCTTATCCTTAGCAGCTTTAATGACATAATACAGCTGGCTTTTTAACTTCTTTTCTATCAGGTAAAGCCATTGACATCATCAAGATATCATGTCGATCCTGAAGTTTTCCTATTTTTGCCAGTCTCTCTTGGTATTTCAAACTGATGTTTTGTCTTTCTTTAATTATCAAGCCTCATCTCAAAGATGCGGAGAAATAACTTCAAGTAATTTCCAAGAGGGAATTTAATGTATTCGACGCATTAACTACATGCAAAAACACAATTTCTTTAATGTAAATTGATGCAAAAATATGACACAAAAAGAAAAGAACCCCGATCTTACAAACGTCAGGAATTGTGTTTCTTTATTCTCTTAAAGTAATGGTTAGTCGACTAATTGAAGGACGTTCCTTGTCGCTACACAATTTCGAGATTCCGAATCGGGGTAGAGCTAATGTTTCCATTGCATATTTCCTCGTCGTCGAAGCTCAATTGACGAAGTTCCGAAATCCTTATAAAAGATGGCTACGGCTTCTGAGAAGAAAGAAACGCATCATGATTTCTGACTTTGTTGGTTAAAAAGTTGATATCTTTAGCGAGAAAAAAAATGTGAGACTGAATCCTATTGATTTGTGTTTAATCAATGAGATAGAGAGAAGAAGAAGAAGAAGAAGAAGAAGAAGAAGAAGAAGAAGAAGAAGAAGAAGAAGAAGAAGAAGAAGAAGAAGAAGAAGAGGAGGAGGAAAATGTTGGAAGAAGTATGAACGAGGAACGAGGAAAGGAATGAAGATGATGAGCGTGGATAAACAGGCTGAGATGAAAGAGAATTATTTCACGAGAAAAGAGAAGAAGGAAAAGAAAAGAAAGGAAAAAGAAACCGAAAAATAATTGTGCACTGATATCAATGTTAGAAAATTGGATAGAATCATGATATTAGATTTGGTAGAAGAATTAGGACTAAAAGACGCATGCGTTCAAAAATATTTGCATAATACATTATATAGATTTATTGATATTTGCCCTTAGTATTAAGGATATATATATATATATATATATATATATATATATATATATATATATATGGAGTAGTGGCTTACCGGTGGTACGGGTACGATCGTTGGGAGCGCAGAGTATTCAGGGGTTATCACATTTCATACTAATACCATATCTATTTAATTTTAAAATTTTAAATTTTTATATTTTTATTATTATTATTTTATTGTTATTATTACTTTTATTTTTACTTTTATACAATTAATCGTATTAAACCACTCTAAACCTCTATTACTATAACGCCTACGTTCGGTCCTTTTCGCATACTCTCTAACCAAACTAAAACCAACCAATAAATAATTTTAATCTTTTTCACTTATTTAACCACTCTCACGTCCCGTAATCTACCCTTCATTAAATAACAATTGAAAAAGTAATTCCCACAAATTAATTCACATTTTCTAATCCAATAAACAAAAACAGCTTCCGGTGAGTTTTTTTAAAATCCATAGACAAGCGTCCATCTATAACGATAAGACCCGTTTCAACAGACATACGTGGTATCAACTGATATTAATCGAAAACTCCATTAATTCAGCGGATGTAACCCTGACGATTCAGATGATTAAAACTCGAGTAGGTTACTTTATATCCATTTTCGGTCAATTCTCATCAGAGAAATTCATTGATAGATGGTTATACGTAGCTTGGAATTGTTGAAAAAAGGTAAATTTTTTTCTCCCCTTTTTCAATTTTATATATATATATATATATATATATATATATATATATATATATAGTATATATAATTGAAAAAGGGGGAAAATGTTACCTTTTCAACAATTCCAACCTACGTATAACCATCTATCAATGAATTTCTCTGATGAGAATTGACCGAAAAAAGAATTATTTATTTTAGATTATACATCTAATTATAAGGCTACCCTCATTTTCTTTTTAGAAATGTTTCCTTCTCTTTCATGATGAATACGCTTCTACGTGTCCTCATAAAATTTGTGCTGCTAAGAAACTTTTCATATATATATATATAAATATATAATATATATATATATTATATATATATATATATATATAAGATATATGCTTCTATACAGGACTTACTGTAGACTATAACAGTATATCATTGATTTAGGGATATGTAGTAAGAAGTAAGGGAGCGTTAGGCTGCTTAACGATCAATTTTACACAAGGATTTATGAGGCATGAGGAGTAGTGTTTTTCATCTCCATCCAGTTAGGTTCATCTCCCTATTAAGTAATAATGGATCTAATAAGATTAGCTAACTAACTATTACACCATAATCGCACGCCTATATATATATATATATATATATATATATATAGTATTTGATAAATTGCTTGAAGCATTGTTAAGTAAAATATATTATTATTTATATTTTGAAAGCAATTACAATGCATATAAGATAAAAGGGACATATTTTATTCTATTTTATATGCATTGTAATTGCCTTCAAATATAAAAATGATATATATATATAAATAAATAAGATAAATATATAAAGGTTTTACATATCTATTTATTGGGTGACAAAGGAACAATCACAACCATAATTGGTTTTCATGCGATGCAATCATTAGGTGAAGATTTTCCTTACATTTGAAACATCTTCACCTGATGATTGCATCGCATGAAACCATATGGTTGTGATTGTTCCTTTGTCACCCAATAAATAGATATGTAAAACCTTTATATATTTATCTTATTATATTATATAACAGCTCTATTTTATATTGAGCACTTACCTATAATACTGCCTTTGGTACCACCAATCCAGCAAAAGCTGAAACAGTGACCATTTCACACTATAGTATAAATATATATATATATATATATATATATATATATATATTATATTATACCTTGGGTAGTCGTTGATTGGGTTTGTGGCATTCGTGCACCAATTCTTTCCTATCAACTGTGCCAAAACGTGCGGATGTCCAACAGAAGTCTTCACCACATAAACAAATCATTGTGTGGGTTGTTCATTGTATGAATCTTCATGGCGTCGAAATCGACGAAAGAGCCATTATATATATATATATATATATTATATATATATATATATAGAACGCTGTTTTGTAAATAAAGTATCTTCTGGGCATAGTTTATAAAGATAAAATCAAATCCTTGTTTGAATAAAATAATAATAATAATAATAATATAATAATATATAATTATGAATAATAAAATCTCTCTCTCTCTCTCTCTATGATATATAATATAAATATATATATATATATATATATATATAGAGAGAGAGAGAGAGAGAGAGAGAGAGAGAAGAGAGAGAGAAAGAGAGAGAGAAAAATATATATATTATTATTATTATTATTTTTATTATTATTATTATTATTCAAACAAGGATTTGATTTTTCTCTTTAATAAACTATGCCAAAGATACTTTATTTACAAAACAGCGTCTATATATTTATATATATATATATATATATATACGTATGGGTGATTTTAAATTAATTTTATGTCAAGAGCATAGGAGTGGAATCATAATCCTGGAAAAATAATCTCTGTTTGCTTTTTAACTGCATTCTTAATTATGGCTTTTCTCTAGTTTTGTAATCTATTCAATATATCTGAAGTAAATATGCAACCAACATAACTATCATGTGGCCCGTATATGACGCTGAACAGTGGTTCGACTCTAGAGTAGGTGGAGGTAGGCATTATTACCATTATTTACAGGTCCAACACTGACCTTGAAATAATTATACCTGTAAATGTGTATGGCTCAAATAATCATGCTTAAATATATTAGTATTGAATAGGTTTGGTTTGGTTTGGTTCTTTTTAAAAGGCATACAATCTTCATGAGTTATTAAATTCCAACGCCTATCCTTGTAGAAGAACAGTAGTGTAGTTTCTAAGTCATAGCTAGGGGGTAAGATGGTTCATAACTTTCCCCTAGGTATCACTCCTGAAGTGAACGTAGCAGCCCGACTGTTCTTCTACAAGGATAGCGTTGAATTTAAATAACTCATGAAGATTTGTATGCCTTTAAAAAAGAAACCAAACCAAACCAAACCTATTCAATACTAAATATATTTAAGCATGATTATTTGAGGCATACAACATTTACAGGTATACATTATTCAAGGTCAGTGTTGACCTGGACAATAATGGTAAAGAAAGCCTACTTCCACATAACTCTAGAATCGAACACTGTTCAGCGTCAATATAACAGGGCCTACATGATAGTTTATGTGGTTGCATATTACTTCAGATATATTGAATAGATAGCAAAACCAGAGAGAAGCCATAATTAAGAATGCAAAGTTAAAAGCACAGAGATATTTTTCCTTGAATCTATGATTCACTCCAAGCTCTTGGACATAAAAATTATTTAAAATCACCATATATATATTTTATAAATATATATATAGACGCTGTTTTGTAAATAAAGCTATCTTCTGGCTAGTTTTATTAAAAAGATAAAATCAATCCTTGGTTTGAATAATAATAAAAATAATAATAAATAATTAAATAATAATAATTTATATAGTATTTCTCTCTCTCTTTCTCTCTCTCTCTCTCTCTCTCTCTCTCTTCTCTCTCTCTCTCTCTCTCTATATATATATATTATATATTATATAATATATGTATATATAGAGAGAGGAGAGAGAGATTTATTATTATATATATATTATATTATTATTATTATATTATTATATTATTATATTCAAAAAGATTTGATTTTATCTAATAAACTAGCCCAAGAAGATATACTTTATTACAAAACAGCGTCTATAAATAGTATATATATATATATATATATATATGATAATGGACTCTGTCGTCAATTTCGACGCATGAAGATTCATACAATGAACACCCACAACAGTGATTTGTTTTATGAGTGGTGAAAGACTTCGTGGACCATCCGCACGTTTGTGGCACAAGTTGATAGGAAAGATGGTGCACGAATGGCCACAAACCAATAACGATAACCCAAGGTATATATATATATATATATAATATAATATAATATATATATATTTATAGCATAGTGTGAAATGATACTATTTCAGCTTTTGCTGGAATGGTGTACCAAAGCAGTATTATAGGTAGAGTGCTCAATATCATTATAGCTGTTATATAATATAATAAGATAAATATATAAAGGTTTTACATATCTATTTATTGGGGTGACAAGGAACTTTCCACAACCATATTGGTTTCATGCGATGCAATCATCAGGTGAAGATGTTTCAAATGTAAGGAAAATCTTCACTGATGATTGCATCGCATGAAACCAATATGGTTGTGATTGTTCCTTTGTCACCCAATAAATAGATATGTAAAACCTTTATATATTTATCTTATTATATATATATATATATATCATTTAAAAAAAAATATTTTGAAGGCAATTACAATGCGTATAAAATAGAATAAAATATTGTCCCTTTTATCTTATATGCATTGTAATTGCTTTCAAAATATAAATAATAATATATTTTACTTAACAATGCTTCAAGCAATTTATCAAATACTATATATATATATATATATATATATATATATATAGGCGTGCGATGGTGTTAAAGTTAGTTAGCTAATCTTATTAGATCCATTATTACTTAATAGGAGATGAAACCTAACTGGATGCCTCATAAAATCCTCATGTTAAAAAGAGCGTGTGTTAATCTGGCCAGCCAACGTTTACTTACTAAATTATGATAATGTGTTATATCTACAGGTCCTGCTAATATATATATATATATTTTATTATTAATTTTTGCTTGAAGGCAATTATAAATGCATGTTCGCATAAAATTCGATAATTATAGAAATAATCTTGACAAGTGAATCCCGGCAAAGGATGGCTCGCTATGGAGAACACCGTACAGACTGTTTCGACTTTATTAAGTCTCTTCAGCGATGTATACTAACGACTCCCCTCCGACAGGAATCGAAACCGGGACTTCACAGGCATAGTCAGAGACCATATCCGTTCGGCCGCCGGTACATAGCGAACAATCCCTGCGAATTAACCTTGTCAATGATACTACTACACGCCTCTATCATAGTAGGTAAGTGGACGTTATTTAGTAAAAACCCGGCCGTAAGCTCTTCGGCGAAGTGAATAAGATTTTTGGATGTTTGTTCTTTATAGAAGCATAAAAACAAACATCCAAAAATCTTATATATATATATATATATAATATATATATATATATATATATAATATAATATATATGAAAAAGTTCTTAGCAGCACAAACATTTTATGAGGACACGTAGAAGTGTATTCATCATGAAAGAGAAGGAAACATTTCTAAAAAGAAAATTAGGGTAGCCTTATAATTAGATGTATAATCTAAAATAAATAATTCTTTTTTCGGTCAATTCTCATCTGAGAAATTCCTTGATAGATGTTATGCGTAGGTGGAATTGTTGAAAGGTACATTTTCCCCCTTTTTCAATTATATATAGATATATATATATATATATATATATATATATATATATATATATATATATATATATATATATATACTATATATATATATATATAAATTGAAAAAGGGGAGAAAAAAAAATTTACCTTTTTTCAACAATTCCAAGCTACGTATAACCATCTATCAATGAATTTCTCTGATGAGAATTGACCGAAAATGGATATAAAGTAACCTACTCGAGTTTTAATCATCTGAATCGTCAGGGTTACATCCGCTGAATTAATCGAGTTGTCGATTAATATCAGTTGATACCACGTATGTCTGTTGAAACGGGTCTTATCGTTATAGATGGACGCTTGTCTATGGATTTTAAAAAACTCACCGGAAGCTGCTTTTGTTTATTGGATTAGAAAATGTGAATTAATTTGTGGGAATTACTTTTTCAATTGTTATTTAATGAAGGGTAGATTACGGGGCGTGAGAGTGGTTAAATAAGTGAAAAAGATTAAAATTATTTATTGGTTGGTTTTAGTTTGGTTAGAGAGTATGCAAAAAGGACCGAACGTAGGCGTTATAGTAATAGAGGTTTAGAGTGGTTTAATACGATTAATTGTATAAAAGTAAAAATAAAAGTAATAATAACAATAAAATAATAATAATAAAAATATAAAAATTTAAAATTTTAAAATTAAATAGATATGGTATTAGTATGAAATGTGATAACCCCTGGATACTCTGCGCTCCCAACGACGTACCCGTACCCACCGGTAAGCCACTACTCACACACACACACACACACACACACACACACACATATATATATATATATATATATATATATATATATATATATATATATATCCTTAATACTAAGGGCAAATATCAATAAATATATATAATATATTATGCAAATATTTTTGAACGCATGCGTCTTTTAGTCCTAATTCTTCTACCAAATCTAATATCATGATTCAATCCAATTTTCTAACATTGAATCAGTGCACAATTATTTTTCGGTTTCTTTTTCCTTTCTTTTCTTTTCCTTCTTCTTTTCTTTTCTCGTGAAATAATTCTCTTTCATCTCAGCCTGTTTATCCACTGCATCATCTTCATTCCTTTCCTCGTTCTCGTTCATCACTTCTTTCCAAACATTTTCCTTCTTCTTTCTTCTTCTTCTTCTTCTTCTTCTTCTTCTTCTTCTTCTGTCTTCTTCTTCTTCTTCTTCTTCTTCTTCTTGTCCCCTTCTGTCTTCTTCTTTCTTCTTCTTCCCCTTCTTCTCTCTTCTTCTTCTTTCTTCTAGTCCCCTTCTTCTTCTTCTTCTTTCTTCTGCTTCTTTCTTCTCTCTTCTTCTTCTTCTTCTTCTTCTTCTCTATCTCATTGATTAAACACAAAATCAATAGGATTCAGTCTCACATTTTTTTTCTCGCTAAAGATATCAACTTTTCAACCAACAAAGTCAGAAATCATGATGCGTTTCTTTCTTCTCAGAAGCCGTAGCCATCTTTTATAAGGATTTCGGAGCTTCGTCAATTGAGCTTCGACGACGAGGAAATATGCAATGGAAACATTAGCTCTACCCCGATTCGGAATCTCGAAATTGTGTAGCGACAAGGAACGTCCTTCAATTAGTCGACTAACCATTACGTTAAGAGAATAAAGAAACACAATTCCTGACGTTTGTAAGATCGGGGTTCTTTTCTTTTTGTGTCATATTTTTTCATCAATTTACATTAAAGAAATTGTGTTTTTGCATGTAGTTAATGCGTCGAATACATTAAATTCCCTCTTGGAAATTACTTGAAGTTATTTCTCCGCATCTTTGAGATGAGGCTTGATAATTAAAGAAAGACAAGACATCAGTTTGAAATACCAAGAGAGACTGGCAAAAATAGGAAAACTTCAGGATCGACATGATATCTTGATGATGTCAATGGTTCCACCTGATAGAAAAGAAGTTAAAAAGCCAGCTGTATTATGTCATTAAAGCTGCTAAGGATAAGGATCACTTGTAGATATTTAGTGATGAGGTGGATGACAGAATTTTCAAAACAGAGAAGAAAAACTGAGCACTCGATAATACTATCTCTGTCTCTCTCTATCTGTCTGTCTGTCTGTCTGTCTCTCTCTCTCTCTATATATATATATGTATATAAAAAATGTTGTTCTGGTTCCAACGGGAGAAAATCTAATATCTTATGAAAAGAAGATGGTCCGCAAAATGTATTATGTTCTCAGAAAAATTTAAAAAAAATTCTTTTTATCTTACATACGCGACACGTGTTTCTGATCTGTTGTCTTCTTCAGACATTGAGTTATTATTTTGGCAGAATGTGTCCGATATTTGATAGGTTGTATGTGTTTCTGCAACTTTTCTATTATAATGGCTGTGTAATAACGGTTGAACGCTACGTTATTTTTTCAATCCTTGCGTGCGATTTGCGAGTAATTTGCGTGCGACCTGCGCGCAAAAATTGGGAAAAAATGATATACATATATATTATAACATATATATATATATATATATATATATATATATATATATTACATATATATAAGTATATATATATATATGTATAATATATACTTATATATAATATATATGTGCGTGTGTGTGTGTGAGTGTGTGTTATATATATATATATATAATATATATATTATATATGTATAATATCATTCTGTTCATATCTATTTATCTATCTATCTAGGTCTCAGTAGGTTATGATCGGTATGATGTATGAATATGCAACTGTGCAAAACTCGTATTGCATCTCTCATATCGTGTGCAGAGCGTATAAAAAACATTAAAACTGCATTATATATATATATATATATATATATATATATATATATATATATATATATACATGCGTGTTATAATTTTAGTAAGTGAAATCGAAGAAAATTTCCTAACGCCGAAAATGAATTTTCCATGTCACCGTTTCTCTTTCATATTTTCTCCTGGTTACAAGAGCAATGAAATGGGTGCCAGGAAAACCTAGAATTGCCTCCAGTTTTGCTTTTCATCATAGAGCCTAGCCTCAAGGATTCGAATTTCAAAGAAATGCGCCCAAGTTAGAACTTTCATTCTTGGGGTATTTTTACTTATAGGTAAGCAATTCGAAACACACAGCATTTTTGCTTTATTTTGCGTCAAAATACCTTCGTCAAAACTTCGTAAAAAAGTTAAAAGAATCCCAACGAATGAAAAACGTTTTTCGTTTTTGGTGCTTGACTATAGCCTGAGTAATATGCGACCTCTTGCAATTTTCAGTGGAATTTTTATTGGTAATTCGAAGACACGCGGAATCTTTTTTTCTCTGTTTTATTTATTTATTTATTTATTTTTTTACTAAGACCAAAAATAAATAGAACTTGAATAAATAAAATATATCATAAAAAGAGAATGTATTCCCGTTTGAACAAACTTCTTTTTCTTTATTTGTCGACATTTATTTCTTCTTTCACAGATAAAGCATGTTTTTCAGCCTACGGTGAGTAATAAAATTTGTTTAATCTTTAAAACACAACTCTTGAGAACTTGTTTGGTATTCTGTGTACCTGAAGACAAAAAAAAAATCTACCCATCTGAATAGAAAATATTGCCACGATTCTTTGAACCGATGTAACAATATTGTATCATGAAGTGTTTCCTGAGGCATCAATGTTTTAGACTTCATCTTATATTTTAGATTGCTGAGGGCTGAGTTCAGTGCTCGATAATAATCGATGGATATTAGAACAATAACACATCTGATCTCCAAAGAAACAGGCCATAACTGCAATGTTTCTCGAATTGGAATTTTGGCCGATCTATTCTTCGGCGACAGAAACTAAAACTTAATTGTTCATTTTAAAGCTAAGTAAAGATTACAATATGCAGGAAATAATGAAAGAGTTTTAAAAGATCGTTACAAATGTATCCCTGAAAAAGTTTTTAGGACTAAAAACGAATTCTCGGTCGATACAATTTTCGGCCTTAGCGAATACCATAGAATAGTAGCACTTTTTTTTATTTACTTATTATTCAAAAAATAAATATTTTTAAATTAAATTTTTTAATCTTTTTCCCCAAGATGCCAGTTTGAAATTTTATTTTTATTTTTCCACACCGGTAGAGTTTAGAATTTTATATATATATATATATATATATATATATATATATATATATTCTTGTTGTTGTTGTTGGCATCCTTCCGTTTGTATCTGTCTAAGGAGGCCGCCTTTTGAATGCCGGTCTCTGGTGCAGTGAGTGCACACAAACAGTGACGCTTGCTGGGGGTGCTGTTTTCTCCACTTCCTTTTGGCTCTCTTTTCACTCCCATTCTGGACTTATTTTAGCCATACAACAACAACCTCTCCTCTCACCTTACATACCACCTTTCCGAGACGGATGCTATAAACAACTTCCAGGTAGCGTGGACATGAAGTTGACGGTTCTGGTTACTGACAGTTTCTCGTCTGTACAAACTTTAGACCAAGTCCAATAATGCTCTGTCCTGAAGTTGATCACTGTTTATACAGCACCTATATATATATAATATATATATATATATATATATAGAGAGAGAGAGAGAGAGAAGAGAGGTAGAGAGAGAGAGAGAGAGGGAAAAGAGAGACAGAGTAAGAGAAATAGAGAGGAATAGAGAGAGGGAGATAGAGAGAGTGAGAGAGGGAGAGGGAGAGAGATAGAGAGGAAGAGATAGATTGAGAGAGTGGGCGAGAGAGAGAGAGTGAGAGAAGAGATAGATAGAAGATAGAGAGAATGAGGGAGAGAGAGAGAGAGAGAGGGAGATAATGAAACTCTTTCGTTTTCGTGTTTGACTATTGCCTCAAGTAAAACAGAAACTTTTTAAAAACGTCAGTCTCTTGCTTTATTTTCAACGTGCGTGTTTCTTCGTTCGGCGTTTTCCTCACCACAAAAAAAAGAAAATAAATAAATTCCCCGTGGGGCTCCATTTTTTATGACCTAAGGGTTAGTCAATTTCTTCGCATACCACACATAAAATATAATCGAAAAGTGAACCTGGCATCCGGCTTCCCATGCCTTACCATGGGATTGAACTCAAGTCTAATAGTTGACTCTATACTCTTCAGGTACGACAGGAGCTATAGGATACACCGACTACACATTTGCAGCGAGGTAAGAACATCCCCAACTGGCCGTGGTTGGTGAGCCGTGAGGATTTATTGGATTATTTTGTTATATAAGGTGTGCTGTAGCCCACCACTTAAACTTATATACTCTGCATGGACTCGTGGATTAAATCCAGCCAATCGCCATGCTCAAATTCGTGATTGGTTAACTATTTAATCACCGATCTTGAAAGCCGTTCACTTGCACGTATTCGTCACGGACGAACAGATCATCAACTAAGCAACACCGAGGAACAACCAAGGAGTCTACATAACATTAAGGAACAACGAAGGATTCTTCACTTTGACACTGTAAAGTACTCTCACTTGCAGTTTAAAAATGTCCACAAAAATCGTAACATGGTTAAACCCGGAATCCTGGTGGCTGAACAAACCCTGACTTGCGACAATCCACTTTAATCCTTACTTAAGCTAGACGGGTGATTGAAGTCAGTCCCTTCGAACAATCGGCATGTAGTGTTTGCAAACAATGTTTGATCTGTCGGCGTTTCCTTTTAGAGGCGCCTGAGGCGCTTGACAGTGTAAGGATGGTTTAAAGTTCAACATACTTTGGATACAAATAACTCCGACGAAGGTTAATAGACAAACATTTAATAACACAGCACATGGATAACAGTAGATACAACGTTCATGGTAAAGAGTACATACAAAAAGAGGTACACAAATAAAGATTGACACATTCATGAATGATACAGATATACAATAAAAGGCACAGACATGAGACTAGGAATAGTCCATGCTGTGAGGACTTACAGTAATGTAAGGGGGCGGAGCCCCACGAGAGGGTTTAGATAGAATCTACCCCATGTGGCTCGTAGTTGCTGAAACTATAAAGAGAGCGAAAGTCTTTGAAACCGGCGCTTAAATACTGGTGCCCTAGCGGGCATCATCAAACTAAAAGGGGCAGACAACTCCACCAGGCGAATACAAACAAACGCTACAACAGTAAGCCTAGCCCTAACCTACTTTAAACGATGGGGCTGGTCTTGCTTAGGGTAAAAGCCTCATGGAACCAAACCACTCGGCGAGGAAGGCTCCTAATCCAGGTTAGAATTTGTGTATATGTAAACATGGGTGTACAGGTGTGTCTGTGATGGTAAATGTGAGAACATGTATTAATGTGTGTAATATGTGTATAAATGGTGCCTATGTATATATGTGCACATATGTCTATGTGTTTTTGAAAACAGATCGTTGAACAGAAAATTCAATGGGGAAGACTGGACTCTTTGAAAATAAGATATGAATAACTTTAATAACAAAGAACGGAGTGTGAGAATATAAAAGACACGCGTGTGTGTGTTGTGTGTGTGTTGTGTGTGTGTGTGAGAGAGAGAGAGAGAGAGAGAGAGAGAGAGAGAGAGAGAAAGAGGGGGGTATGATCAGTATAACATATGTACATGAATGGCTAGATAGATATATAGACAGATATATAGATAAATAGATAGACAGACAGATGTGAACAGACTGAGATAGATAAATAGGAGAAAATGATTATATATATATATATATATATATATATATATATATATATATATATAGAGAGAGAGAGAGAGAGAGAGAAGAGAAGAAGAGAGAGAGAGAGAGAGAGAGAATGGGATATGAACAGACAAATATAGATAAAGATGGGTAGTTGGATCTGACATAACGAAATCAGATATATAGATCGATAGAGAGATAACACTAACTTCCTGCCTAATAGGGAGAAATTTGGTTCCTCTTGAGAAAATCACGTTCATTACAAGTCGGGGAAAAAAAAAAAAGAGAAAAAACCAAGAAAGTACATGAAATAATAATAAATAATAATAATAATAATAATAATAAATAGAGATGTCACATTAATTTCAAAACAATAATAAACAGAATTTTACCCCCCCCCTCCGCAAAACAACAAACAATCACGTGTATCGCAAATTAAATAAACAATAAATAAAAAGTTTTCCTTTGCACAAATGACTGGTGTAGTAGAATCACGATTCTTGATATTAACCATCAGTACCCGTGTCGACAGTCATTATTTCAGCTGCAGACAAACGGGCACCTGCAGAAAACAGTCAGAAGGATTCATACCAGTATTTAAAAAAAATATAGATGCATAAATAAGAATGGAAAAAATGGCGAAAAACGAGACTGAATGTGAAAAGGAAAATTGGACTGCCTGTTCCAAGTAGAGGGTTCATCATTCTTTAATTTTTTTGTTCCTAACATCAACATACATTCATAGTGTCTTGTCTTTCTGTTTTTCACTCTCTTTCTTATTTCTGCCTCTAAGTTTCTGTTTTCTCAGAATAGTTAAATACCGTCGTTCTCAATGTAGGGCAAACGGCCCACAGGGAGGGGTCAATTCAATTTTTATGGGGAGCAATTCGAAAATAAGTTATTAACTTTAATTTTTTTCGCTTGTGAGTTCTGCCAGTATGGGTGTGTTCGTGTTTTATTATATACGGCACGTATACAGTACTTTTGTTTTATTTATGTTAAAGGCGTGTAGTGTAATGTATAGAGTCGTAGAAACTGGACTCGTAGACTCGAGTTCAAATCCTGGACAAGGCTGTTTGCATTTCCCATCCGTTTGGAAAAAAGTATGCATCCAACGACTTCTCCCTCCAGGGTTAGTAGCAGGGCTCTGTAACCTTTGCAAGGTAACCAGTCTAGAAGGAAAACTCTGAATTCAAACCTGTTAAACTCCGCTTAAGAAATTGGCCTTGTTTCGAAATCCACTCCTGCCAAGTAGTTGGTATATATATATATATATATATATTATATATATATTATATTAATATATATATATATATATAGTATTTATTTATCAACCCATTCCTCAAGAGCAGGATGTGACATAAAGGTGAATGTTAAAAGGAATGTGTTTTCCTCAAAGAACGGTTGCCATACCAACTTTAAAGAGTTTACTGTGCCCTAATATTTAGACATAGCTTGACGGAGAATAGTTGGATATATATTTTCCCCAAGGGTATTAAAGCTATGTGAAATGTAACCAGTTTCCTCCAGGATTTGAACTCGTGTCACCTTGTCAATTTCCTACGAAGATAACCATTGCACCACTTTGGATATACGGTATCTATTTACCCAAAGCGTTCGCCACGGCTAAGATGAGACCCAATGTGAAAGTATAGGGCATTCGGATACAGATGCAATGCAGAATTATTATTCTAGGGGTCATGCGACTTTGGCACCCACCATCCCATGAGCCTTGGTTTGTGAGTAGTCCCAAATTAAACGACCTTGTGTCATACCCACATAAGTGGGATGCGAGCAATAAAATAAATAAAAATGGACCCTCGGGCCTGTGGGCCCACTGGACAATTAATAAATTTAACGACGTGATCCCATGGGTCTTCATCCAGCAACACCTGTTCCCTTGCTTTGAAAGGAGCAGAGCTGGATTTATTGACCAGTGCCTGGGGCGCCTTCTGAAAAGGGAATACTGACGGGATATACGCATTTTTTATACCTGGTATCCCATGAGAATTCGGTCCGTTGGCGGTCCATATTAATGACCTTTTGTCATACCCGCATACGTGGGTGTGAGGTAAATAACCCAGTAGCATGCACTCATGGTGAATGCGGATCATGGACTATTAATGAAATTAACAGCGTATCCCAGGGGGCCGTTCCCCAGGCAACACTTGCTTCCTTAATTTAAAGGAGAAATGCCGGGTTTATTGCGGTGCCACTGAGACCCTTAAGGTAATGTTTAGGGATCTACTCATTTTTTGTGTCTGCATCCCATGAGCTTCGTCCGTCGGTGTCCCACATTAAACGACCTTGTGTCATACCTGCATCAGTGGGATGCAAGGTGTCTCCCCTCAAAACACATGTCCCTTGATTTAAAGGAGCAGGGCTGAGTTTGTTTCCCAGGATTGCTGCTGCTGATGATGATGGTGATGATGATAATGAATGCTAATGATGACGAATATAAGGCATTTCATCCGAGGAATTCCTCTTGAGCTTTGGAAATAAATAAAAAATAATTGCTAACTTGTTATAATTCATGATCAAAAATTGCTGAAGTTTTTATCGATAATTATAGCTCGTTTAGCTCAGTCGTAGAGAACCCTCCATGAACCACATTTCAGGGTTCGATACCGCCTTCGCCAATTCAGCATAGAGTAGCTATAGACCAGGGAGATTGATTTTTCGTCTGGATGGAGCGCTACACTAACCATCAGCTCATCACCAGAGCTAGTAAGAAAGAGGATAGTCTCCCTCGACGATATTCCATCCCGCCTACTTTGTTGTCTTTTTTCTTACCTTTGAATATATATATATATTATATATATATATATATATATATATATATATATAATATAGCCACACAGATTGAGTGATTGATTTAAATCTTATGGTTATTTTATGCGTAGATTTGAGGAAATCACCCTGTTCTCGCCATTAGTGAAAATCAGATAAACTCACTCGTTGTGCAGGTTTTATAACAATAGGCCACTCTGCCGACTTTACTTACTTCAGTAACTTAGGCTATCACGTGACGTCCGCCAAATACTCCAGTTGCATGATGGCTTTGGTATCGTTTTGGTTTGACATGGAAAAACTCTGAGAAGCCAGCAGGATTGAATTTGTTAGCAACGACGAATTTAGAAAGCCAGCCAATCTATTTTCCATTTTGAATGAAATCTACAAATGGCCGGTTTAATGACTCCATCAGACGACAAGGTTCCCCACCTGTGTGGGATCAGATCCGAGTATTATGGTGGATTTTTAATGGAAATCGGAAGTGAGGCCGGACGAAGGCCAACTGGCAACGAACCATACGAAAAGACCTCCGATCAGTAGACATGATCTGAATTGAAGTCAGGTTGTTGACTGCTGACCGAAAAAATGGACAACGTTAACTGGATGAAGGATCAAGATTTCGAGAAATAATCGATTGATTAGTTGATTGATATGATCGAGTTATTTTTACAGACTTTCATTTCTGTTTAATCTTTATTTACTATTCAATCTAACATACACATTCATATTGACTAATTGTAGGATCAACTCCCGTCTATTTGCACAATTCTCAGATGATCATCTTTCCAATCAAATCATATACGAAGTATGTTCAAAAAGTACAAGAATGAAGCTGTATTTATTTGTATACTCGAACATAGAGTGATTCGGTATACTAGTACATCCAAATAAGGCTTAGTGCTAACAATAAAGTATTTTGCAAAAGAGGACTAAGAATTTTGGTCTAATGTAGACGGTAAATAAGTAGTCATCAAACAGTGTATTTACTCCAAGAAAACATAAGTTTGGCTTGTCCATCACAATTTACGAGACAGAATTAACGGCAAAGGAAAATGAAATCTTAGAAATAGTAGCTTTTGTTTTTAATAACACGTATTTCAAACGTATTTTCATTTGTAGAAGTTGTTAAAATAGTAGATCAGTTTATCTACAATTTGTTACGTTATTAACGGGCATGGATAATTAAGGTTCGAAAAAAATGATCAGTTTTAGTGAAAATAAGTTGTGGGTGAAGAAAGAAGAAATAGATATTTTTTAAATATTTTGAAAGAAAGAATTTATTTTGAATGCATTTGTTTAAAATATTTGTTAAAATTCCATCAGAGAATTGCTGGGCTGGATATTTTCGGGAGAATTATAAACACTGGCCAGAGGAATGTCGGATTGTTTGCCTAAAATTCAGTGTAGTAATTTGGCAATATACAATGGAATTAAATATGACGTAAGAAAATATCAGATGCTTATTGGTAAATTATAAAAGAAGGGGTGAATAGTCGAAGGGGGGGGAGAACGAGGGCAAACCTTTAAGATCTATTGAGGAATACACGTGGCCAGCTGGATTAGCCTATAGAGAAAAAAATCTTTCTTTCTCCCTCTCTCAAGCTGACAGCTGAATGCGATGTTACCAGCTTAGTGTATCTAATTTAAGTGATCCTGTTATACAACCTCCTTTCTATCACTCTTTGCGTCAATGACTACGACTATAATTTGTCATGGCAAAAATGAACATTTGTGGACAGATTTTTATTTATGTTTAATGTCGTGTTTAGTTAAAATAAAAAAGCATATCTAAATATTGATTTTTATTTGTAAATATTTGTTGGAAAGGAATATATTAAAATAAAATGAAAAATTGAAAAAAAAGACTTTGCCGATTGAAGGCATTTTTTATCGACAAATTTTTTTTTAGTGTTTTATCGTTAAAAGTAAATCAGATTTGTATGAACAAGTAAATGGGAATATTTTTATAAATACCCCACCCCCAATATTTCAAAGAAGGAGGAGGGTTAAAATATTTACATTTACTTGTCGAAAAAAATAAGACTGGAGTGAGTAAAATATCGCATTAACTTTTCGGAAAAAACGCATTAAGCGCCGATTTTTTTCAGCAGCACCGCATCAGATGGGGTACTTCATTCGTAGGTGCAAAATCCTTTTTATATCTACTGGAGAGGACGTTTTCTTGGACAGTTGAGTCCAATACATGTCAATGGGGGTTACACCACTACTGCTATCCCCAAATTAATTTGAAATTAATTTCTAACACAATAACTCTCCGTTTTCACTCTCATTCTAACTTATACATAGAGAGGGAGAGAGTAATGCAGAATGACAGAGAGGGATGGGTCAATGTTTGACTTAATGCTAATTATGATTAATTCAAACCAATTAAGATGTATATTTTCGAACATTAAGTATTCTGAAACCAGGAATATTTTAGTATAAATGTTGTGTCAATAACATGAATAGAAAAAAGGTTTAGGGAAATGAAAGTTGTTTATCTCAGCTTTAGTATAATAATATATATATATATATATATTATATATATATATATATAATATATAAAGTGGGGTAGCGTGGATATGAAGTACACACACACACACACACACACATATATATATATATATATATATACACACATATATATATATGTATAAAGTAAAAGTAAAGTCGTCGGGGCGACCTAAAGTCGATATCAGCCAATCAGCGAGGGAGTCTATCCCCTTTTCACTAGAACTAGACCAAGGAGATTGTTTTTGCGTCTGAGTTGGAGCGCCACACCTACCATCTGCGCCTCACTTTACCGGACATATCCATGAGCTACTCTTACGCTGAGTTGCAAGCGCCGGTATCGAACCATGAACCTTGTGGTTTCTAGCCGAACACTCTACCAACTGAGGTAACCCAGCCCCTTATTGAACCCCTTAATAAATCCGATTTCTTTTTTCTACACTCTTTTTTATCTTTATTTATCTGTTCTTAATTATTCTTTTTTTTTCTCTGCGATTAACTCCACTAAAAGGAGTAAATTATTTCTTGTTATTTCTCTTTTTATTAACTTCCTCGTGTGTTCACTTGGTATTTCTTTCATTTCTGATTTGTTTTTTCTTTTTCAACTTTATCTACTTTTTCAGTTGTTTTTGTTATTTCCATTTACTTTCTTCTTCTATGTTGTATTCTTTCATACAATTGTTGTTGTTGTTGTTGTTGTTGTTGTTCTTCTTCTTCTTCTTCTTCTTCTTCTTCTGCTAATTCTTCTTCTTCTTCTTCTTCTTCTGCTAATTCTTCTTCTTCTTCTTCTTCTTCTTCTTCTTCTTCTTCTTCTTCTTCTTCTTCTTCTTCTTCTTCTTCTTCTTCTTCAATTCCAGTTCTTTAACACATTCCTTCTTCTTGACTTCGACTCCTCTAAACATTTCCTCTTTTTTGTCATTTTACACATTTTCCTTCTAAATCTTTCTTGCAATAATTCTTTTTCTCTTTTTTCTTGATTTCCATTTCTTAAAACGATCATCATCATCATCATCATCATCATCATCATCTTCTTCTTCTTCTTCTTCTTGAAACGTATATCCTTGTTGTTGTTGTTGTTGTTGTTGTTGTTGTTGTTGTTCTTCTTCTTCTTCTTCATCATTTATCTCCATTCCTCAATTATCCCCACTTCATACAAGATTCCATCAATTCAATCATACTTGTGCCCAATTATTTCCATTACATTTCACCGCACTATACATTCTACATTAGCTATTTACTTCGATTTCCACCATTGTCGAGACTGATTTTTTCTTTATTCTCTTCCTTCCATCTTTTTTTCTTCCCCTAACCCTTCCTCTCATCCCCCCCCTCTTTCATTTCTCTCTTTGACGGACACACATGTCAGCCATTTCTTTTTAGGCAACATGTCCGAACGTAACCATTTTGCTTATTTTTCACACAAGTGCTTTTTTTCTCTCATTCTTTCTGGCCAATTGACGATGCTAATGATGTATTTAAGTGGTTGTGTCTTGTCGGATTTATACGACCAACTTTTACTGATAACGATTTAATGGTGTATTTTCGCCTTCCAATTCTGTTGTGTTAAACATTTAAAAAATGATCAACGATAACCCAGCAGTCGTGATCGGCGGAGAAATGTTTTGGTCATTTATATTACGTCAAGTGTACGAAGATATAAATATCTTGCAGTTGAATGGTATACATATACAGTGCAGTATATAGACACAATAGAATAGATAAATGGACAAAAAGATGCATCCTCTCATTCCCAAAAAAGGGACACCTAGGAATCGCTAAAAACTACAGAGGCATAACTCTTACTGTTATTGCAGCTAAGATATATCTTATTATAATGGAGATTGTGTGTTTTTCTGTCTGTAACCGAAACTATATTCCTACTCAAGTCACAATTCTCTTAGTTATTGACATCACATTCTCCATGATTTTATTTTTATCTAAACCTCAATTATTAATAAATTGGTCTTTCATTATTAATACTGTTAACTATGTCTACATACTAACAACATGCAATTATATTTATATATACAACAAAATAGCGTTTACAGTGTGAACGGGACGGCTAATTTGCATATTAATATTAAAATCGAATTTAATAAATATGTGCTTAGTATTATGATTTCTAACTGTTTGGTTTTATTTTAATGATATAAGCAAAATTTTTCAATGAATCTTAAATGAAATCCATTAACAGATAAAATAACTGTCCATTTTTATTCTTTACTTCCTCTTATAACTAAATACTTAAATTAGAAAAAATAACAATGAAAGACGAGAGTGATGGAAGAGTAATTTCAGTTGTTCATTTTTTATTTACTCCTCTGTTTCAAGTCTTTTATTATACCCCCTGTTTCAAATCTTTTTATCTGTATTCTTATTTAGTTTCATTAGCCTTTCTAATTTATACAATATTTTATTACATTAAAACTTAAATACTTGCACCCGAGGGTGCATATATTTGCTAGTATATATAATGCCCTTCTTCTTAATCGCACCGACCCCGAATCGAAAAAGTCTTTAGGAAAAACCAAAACGGTTTCCGCAGATATCGATCCACAACCTCTCACATCCTGGCTATACGACGGATCATAGAAGGGTTCGAGCAAAGAATCTAGAGCAACGTACTATTCGTAGATTTCTCCAAGGCTGTTGATTCCATACACAGGAAAAATTGTAAAATACTACTAGCATATGGTTCCACAAAGAAAACGGTTGCCGCTATAATGATGCTCTACAAAGACACTAAAGCAATGGTACGCTTCCCTGATGGCGACATCAACTGCTGGAGTCCTACAAGGAGATACATTAGCACATATATATTTATAATATGCCTAGACTATGTACTCCGAACATCACTAGATACCATAAAAGAAAAAGGTTACCTAGAAAGGCAAGGTGCAGGCGATATCCCACAAAACTGTCACAGATGCAGACTATGCGGATGACCTCGCACTTCTTGCAGATACACCAGCACAGGCTGAGTCACTACTATAGCTGGAGAGGCAGCCAAAGAACATCGGCCTCTATGTGAACTCTGATAAAACCGAGTTGATGAGCTTCAAAAAGAAAGGAGACATCTCCACACTTGACGGTAAACCTTCAAGAAAGTAGAACAATTCACATACCCTAGGTAGTAATATCTCATCCACAGAGAGCGATATCAATACACAAATAGGAAAGGCATGGTTGGGCGACAACAAATTATCAGTCATGTGGAAATCCCTATCTCGCTGACAAGCTTAAGCGACAATTCTTTTCAGGCTGTGGTTATATCATATTGCTGTATGGCTGCACCACTTGGACCCTAAGAAGCACCTTGAAATAAGCTAGATGGGACCTGCACAAATGCTGGCGTGCAGTCTTACAGTGTGGAACAGCACCCCACAAGGAGGCAGTTGTATGGCCACTTTTCCCCCCATCTCCCAAATCATACGAGTAAGACAGACTAGGCATGCGGGTCACTGCTGGAGAAGAAGACGAGCTCATAAGCACAATACTCCTGTGGAGCCAAAATATGGGCGTGCTAGTGTGGGCCGCCCAGCCGGACCTATATTGATTCATATATGTGAGGATGCTAGATGCTGCGTAGAGGGCTCCCGGGGACGATGACTGATAGGGAGGGGTGGCGTTGAGATTGTCATGGATCCGTGCTACTTCCGCGACATGATGATGATGATGATGATGTATATATATATATATATATATATATATATATATATATATTAATCCAAAGATCAGGTGAATAAATCTTCCTTACGACGTAGTAGTTTTTTTTTAATCTCTTAGTTTGCAGAGCTCAATGTGTGATCTTATTGTCAGAGTCACAGAGCAAATTATATCAGTAAAAGATTTATATTTTTAGCATTATAACCTACTTCAGGGAGCCTAGAGAAAGTGAGCTAAGCAGTCAATGACATATACACTCCATTGGGCTTAGACTTGCGTCCACCCTAGCACCTATATGATTGTCCTTATGAACACCAATTTTTGATCATATATGTGCTAGAAGGTGTATTTGTGTCATGTGGTTGACATGCAGACTGGATTGACTGGAATGTTCTAATTCTGGAGCTCTGGGAGTGTGGAGTACATTCATGCACATTGTTCCAGGTCACTCTGACTC
>CM042146.1:1637495-1641119 GCA_023376005.1 Doryteuthis pealeii | reverse complement strand
AAAAGGAGGATCCTGAAATTTGTGGTTACATGGCGGTTCTCTTACCGACGTGGAGCTAACGAGCTATAATTATCGAATAAAAAACTTCAGCCAATTTTGATCATGAATTATAAACAAGTTAGCAATTATTTTTGTTTTTTCCAAAGCTCAAAGAGGAATTCCTCCGGGATGAAATGCCTTATATCGTCATCATTAGCATCATTATCCATCAATCACCATCAATCATTTTCAGCAAGCAGCAATCCTGGGAAACAACTCAGCCTGCTCCTTTAAACAAGGGGACATGTGTTTCATGAGGGGAAGACACTTGCATCCCACTGATGCAGGTATGACCACAAGGTCGTTAATGTGGGACGCACCGTATCGGGAACCCGAAGCTCAATGGGATGGCAGACTAAGAAGAAATTGAGTAGATCCCTAAAACATTCCCCTTAAGGTCTCCAGTGGCACGGGCAATAAACCCGGCATTTCTCCTTTAATTAAGGAGCAAGTGTTGCCTGGGGTAACGGCCCCTTGGGATTAACGCTGTGTAATTTCATTAATAGTGCCACTGGATCCGCACTCACCCATGAGTGCATCTACTGGGCTATATTTACCTCACACCCCACGATGCCGGGTATGAAAAAGGTCAGTTAAATATGGGACTGGGCGCCACGGACCTCGAATCTCATGGGATACCAAGGTTATAAAATGCGTATACCCGTCAGTATTCCTTTTCAGAAGGCGCCCAAGGCCACTGGGTCAATAAGATCCAGCTTCTTGCTCCTTCAACAAGGGAACGGTGTTGCCTGGGATGAAGACCATGGGATCACGTTCGTAAATTTATTAAAATTGTCCAGTGGGCCCAACAGGCCGCGAGGGTCCATTTATTTATTTTATTTGCTCGCTCCACTTATGGTGGGTATCGAACACATAGGTTCGTTTAAATTTTGGGAACTACTGCACAGAATCAAGGCTATGGGATGGTGTGCCATATAGTGCCTGACCCCTAGAATAGATATTCTGCATTGCATCTGATTCCGAATGGCCCTATACTTCCACATTGGGTCTCATCTTGCCGTGGCGAACGCTTTGGGTAAATAGATACCGTATATCCAAAGTGGTGAATGGTTATCTTCGTAGGAAATTGACAAGGTGATCACGAGTTCAAAATCCTGGAGGAAACTGGTTAACATTTCATAAGCTTTAATACCTGGGAAAATATATATCCAACTATTCTCCGTCAAGCTATTCTAAATATTAGGGCACAGTAAACTCTTTAAAGTGGTATGGCAACCGTTCTTTGGAACACATTCCTTTTAACATTCAGCTTATGTCCATCCTGCTCTTGAGGAATGGTTGATAATAAATAATATATATATATATATATATATATATATATATATAATATACTATATTTATTTATATATATATAGTAACCACTACTTGGCAGGAGTAGATTCGAAACAAGGCCAAATTTCTTAAGCGGAAGTTTAACAGGTTTGAATTCAGAAGTTTTCCTCTAGACTGGTTACTTGCGAAGGTTACAGAGCCCGTGCTACTAACCCTGGAGGGAGAAGTCGTTTGGATGCATACTTTTTCCAAACGGATGGAAATGCCAAACAGCCTTGTCCAGGAGTTGAACGGGTCTACGAGTCCAGTTTCTACGACTCTATACATTACACTACACGCCTTTAAACATAAATAAAACAAAAGTACTGTATACGTGCCGTATATAATGAAAACTACGAACACACCCATAACTGGGCAGATACTCACAAGCGAAAAAAAATTAAAGTTAATTAACTTATTTTCCGAATTGCTCCCCATAAAATTGAATTGACCTCCCTGTGGGCCGTTTTGCCTAGCATTTGAGAAACGGACGGTATTAAACTATTCTGAGAAACAGAACTTAGAGGGCAGAATAAAGAAAGAGAGTGAAAAACAGAAAGACAAGACACTATGAATGTATGTTGATGTTACGGACAAAAAAATTAAAAGAATGATTGAACCCTCTAATCTGGAACAGGCATCCAATTTCCTTTTCACATTCAGTCTCGTTTTTTTTCGCCATTTTTTCCATTCTTTATTTATGCATCTATATTTTTTTTTAAAATACTGGTATGAATCCTTCTTGACTGTTTTCTGCAGGTGCCCGTTTGTCTGCAGCTGAAATAATTGACCGTCGACCGGTACTGATGGTTAATATCAAGAACGTGATTCTACTACACAAGTCATTTGTGCAAAGGAATAACTTTTTATTTATTTGTTTATTTTAATTTGCGATACACGTGATTTGGGTTTGTTTTTGCGGAGGGGGGGGGGTAAAATTCTGTTTATTTTTGTTTTGAAATTAATGTGAACATCTCTATTTATTATTATTATTATGTATTATGTATTATTTTTGATTATTCATGTAGCTTTCTTGGTTTTTTCTCTTTTTATTTTATTCCCCGACCGACTTGTATATGAACGTGAATTTTTCTCCAAGAGGAACCCAAATTTCTCCTATTAGGCAGGAAGTTAGTGTTAATCTCTCTATCGATGCTATATGATCTGTATTTCGTTAATGTCAGACTCCAACTACCCATCTTTATCTATATTTGTTGTTCATATCCATGCTCTCTCTCTCTCTCTCTCTCTCCTCTCTCTCTCATCTCTCTCTCTCTCCTCTCTGTATATATATATATATATATATATAATATAATATATATATATATATATATCCATTGTTTCTCCTATTGTATCTATCTCAGTCTGTTCACATCTGTCTGGTCTATCTATTATCTATCATATCGTGTCTATAATATGCTAATCTAGCCATTCATGTACATATGTTATAACTGATTCATACCCTCTTTTCTCTCTCTCTCCCTCTTCTCTCTTCTCTCTCTCTCTCTCTCACACACACACACACACACACACACACACACACGCGCGTGTCGTTTAATATCTCACACTCCGTTCTTTTGTTATTAAAGTTATTCATATCTTATTTTCAAAAAGAGTCCAGTCTTCCCAATTGAATTTTCTGTTCAAGATCTGTTTCAAAAACACATAGACATATGTGCACATATATTACATAGGCACCAATTTATACACATATTTACACACATTAATACATGTCGCTCAGACATTTTACCATCACAGACACACCTGTACACCCATGTTTACATATATACACAAATTCTAACCTGGATTAGGAGCCTTTTCGCCGAGTGGTTTGGTTCCATGAGGCTTTTTACCTAAGCAAGACCAGCCCATCGTTTAAAGTAGGTTAGGCTAGGCTTACTGTTGTAGCGTTTGTTTGTATTCGCCTGGTGGAGTTGTCTGCCCCTTTTATTGATGATGCCCGCTAGGCACCAGTATTTAAGGCGCGGTTTCAAGACTTTCGCTCTCTTTATAGTTTCAGCAACTACGAGCCACATGGGGTAGAATTCTATCTAAACCCTCTCGTGGGGCTCCGCCCCCTTACATTACTGTAAGTCCTCACAGCATGGACTATTCCTAGTCTCATGTCTGTGCCTTTTATGTATATCTGTATCATTCATGAATGTGTCAATCTTTATTTGTGTACCCTCTTCTTGTATGTACTCTTTACCATGAACGTTGTATCTACTGTTATCCATGTGCTGTGTTTATGGA
>CM042146.1:1629995-1632495 GCA_023376005.1 Doryteuthis pealeii | reverse complement strand
GTGTGTGTGTGTGTGAGTAGTGGCTTACCGGTGGGTACGGGTACGTCGTTGGGAGCGCAGAGTATCCAGGGGTTATCACATTTCATACTAATACCATATCTATTTAATTTTAAAATTTTAAATTTTTATATTTTTATTATATTTATTTTATTGTTATTTATTTTTTATTTTTACTTTTATACAATTAATCGTATTAAACCACTCTAAACCTCTATTACTATAACGCCTACGTTCGTCCTTTTGCATACTCTCTAACCAAACTAAAACCAACCAAATAAATAATTTTAATCTTTTTCACTTATTTAACCACTCTCACGCCCGTAATCTACCCTTCATTAAATAACAATTGAAAAAGTAATTCCCACAAATTAATTCACATTTTCTAATCCAATAAACAAAAAAGCAGCTTCCGGTGAGTTTTTTAAAATCCATAGACAAGCGTCCATCTATAACGATAAGACCCGTTTCAACAGACATACGTGGTATCAACTGATATTAATCGACAACTCGATTAATTCAGCGGATGTAACCCTGACGATTCAGATGATTAAAACTCGAGTAGGTTACTTTATATCCATTTTTCGGTCAATTCTCATCAGAGAAATTCATTGATAGATGGTTATACGTAGCTGGGAATTGTTGAAAAAAGGTAAATTTTTTTCTCCCTTTTTCAATTTTATATATATATATATATATATATATAATATATATATATATATATATATATATATATATATATATATATATAATATATATATAATATATATAATTGAAGGGGGAAAATGTACCTTTTCAACAATTCCAACCTACGCATAACCATCTATCAATGAATTTCTCAGATGAGAATTGACCGAAAAAAGAATTATTTATTTTAGATTATACATCTAATTATAAGGCTACCCTAATTTTCTTTTTAGAAATGTTTCCTTCTCTTTCATGATGAATACACTTCTACGTGTCCTCATAAAATGTTGTGCTGCTAAGAAACTTTTCATATATATATATATATATAATTATATATATATATATATATTAATATATATATAATATATAAATTTTTTTGGATGTTGTTTTTTTATGCTTCTATAAAGAACAAACATCCAAAAATCTTATTCACTTCGCCGAAGAGCTTACGGCCGGGTTTGTTTACTAAATAAACGTCCACTTACCTACTATGATAGAGGCGTGTAGTAGTATCATTGAACAGGTTAATTTCGCAGGGATTGTTTCGCTATGTACGGCGGCCGAACGGATATGGTCTCTGACTATGCCTGTGAAGTCCCGGTTTCGATTCCTGTCGGAGGGGGGTCGTTAGTATACATCGCTGAAGAGACTTAATAAAGTCGAAACAGTCTGTACGGTGTTCTCCATAGCGAGCCATCCTTTGGCCGGGATTCACTTGTCAAGATTATTTTCTATAATTATCGAATTTTATGCGATAACATGCATTTATAATTGCCTTCAAGCAAAAATATAAATAATATATATTATATATATAGCAGGACTGTAGATATACCATTATCATAATTTATAGTAAACGTTGGCTTGGCCAGATTAACACACGCTCTTTTTAACATGAGGATTTTATGAGGCATCCAGTTAGGTTCATCTCCCTATTAAGTTAATAATGGATCTAATAAGATTAGCTAACTAACTATTACACCATAATCGCACGCCTATATATATATATATATATATATATATTATATAGTAATTTGAAAATTGCTTGAAGCATTGTTAAGTAAAATATATATTATTTATATTTTGAAAGCAATTACAATGCATATAAGATAAAAGGGACAATATTTTATTCTATTTTATACGCATTGTAATTGCCTTCAAAATATTTTTTTTTAAATGATATATATATATATAATATAATAAGATAAATATATAAAGGTTTTACATATCTATTTATTGGGTGACAAAGGAACAATCACAACCATATTGGTTTCATGCGATGCAATCATCAGGTGAAGATTTTCCTTACATTTGAAACATCTTCACCTGATGATTGCATCGCATGAAACCAATATGGTTGTGGGGAAAGTTCCTTTGTCACCCAATAAATAGATATGTAAAACCTTTATATATTTATCTTATTATATTATATAACAGCTATATTTTATATTGAGCACTCTACCTATAATACTGCCTTTGGTACACCATTCCAGCAAAAGCTGAAATAGTGATCATTTCACACTATAGTATAAATATATATATATATATATATATATATATATATATATATATATATACCTTGGGTAGTCGTTGATTGGGTTTGTGGCATTCGTGCACCAATTCTTTCCTATCAACTGTGCCAAAACGTGCGGATGGTCCAACAGAAGTCTTCACCACTATAAACAAATCACTGTGTGGGTTGTTCATTGTATGAATCTTCATGCGTCGAAATCGACGACAGAGTCCATTATATATATATATATATATATATATATATATATATAGACGCTGTTTTGTAAATAAAGTATCTTCTGGGCAT
>CM042146.1:1624995-1627495 GCA_023376005.1 Doryteuthis pealeii | reverse complement strand
TTTAGAAAAAACAAACAAATGATGTTATAACATCATTTGTTTGTTTTTTCTAAAATATTTATATATATATATATATATATTATATATATATATATATATATATATATAATAATTTATATATGCGCATGTGCGTATATGTGTGTGTATATTGTGTGCGTGAGTGTGTGTGTATATGTGTGTGCATGTTCGTCATTATCTATTTATCCATCAGTCTACCAGTGTTATATATAACTATCTATGCATGTATGTATGTATATATGTATCTAACTATCTATCTCTCTGACTCTATTTCTATCTATCTATGAATGTGAGAGAAAAGAAAAAGATCGTTAAAGAGTTACACTGAATCTTGATACAATACTTTCATCTTTACATCAAAAGGGTACTTTATAATGAATTTTTCACTGAGACCCCCCCCAAATAATATATATATATATATATATATATATATATATATATATATTTATATATATATATACATATAATTAGAAAGTGTGAGTCTCCAAAGAGTATCCAGCATTTACCTATAAATGAACATTAAATCAACTAGCAGATATATGCACCCTCCGGGTGCAAGTATTTAACTTTTAATGTAATTAAATATCGTATTAAATTAGAAACGCTAATGAAACTAAATAAGAATGCAAATAAAAAGATTTGAAACAGAGGGGGATATAATCGAAAAATAGAACAACTGAAATTTACTTTCCATCACTCTCGTCTTTCATTGTTATTTTTTCTAATTTAAGTATTTAGTTAAAAGAGGAAGTAGAATAAAATTACAGTTATCTTTCTTGTTAATGGATTTCATTTAAGATTCATTGAAGAGATTTTTGCTTATATTCATTAAAATAAAACCAAACAGATAGAAACAATAATACTAAGTATATATTTATTAAATTACATTTTATATCAATATGCAAATTAGCCTTCCCGTTCACATTGTAAACCGCAATTCTGTTGTATATATAAATACAATTGCTTGTTATTAGTATGTAGGTATGGTTAACAGTATAAATAATGTAAAACAATTTTATTAATAATTGAGGTTAAAATAAGGATAAATTCATGGTGAATGTGACGTCGATTACTAAGGGAATTGTGACTTGAGTAGTGATTTAGTTTCGGTTACAGACAGAAAAACACACAATCTCCATTATAATAAGATATGTCAATAGTTCTATGTATTTGAAGACAGGGCACCAGGTACAAACCGCAAGAGATATAAGAAAATTATAACAATCATTCTTATAAAAGCCGAAGCTGATTTCAACAGGCAATGGTTAACGAAAATAAAAGCAATATATATATATATATATATATATGTGTGTGTGTGTGTGTGTGTGTGTGTGTGTTTTGTGTGTGTATGTGTGTATGTATATATATGTATATGTATATATATGTATGCATGTATATATATATATAATGTGTATGTATATACATATGTATGTATATACATATGTATGTGTATATAAATATGTATGTGCATACATATGTATGTGTATATAAATATATATGTGCATACATATGTATGTGTATATATATGTATGTATATATATATATGTATGTGTGTATATATATGTATGTATATATATATGTATATATATGTATATATGTATATATGAGGAAAAATGAGTAAAGAAAAGAAAAGTAAATGGATAAAATGAATTTAATCAATCACTTACACATGTGTTTCGGTCAGTTTTTCAAAAAATAAATATTCACTCTGATGAAGGTCGATTCTTGTATGTGTGCGAAATATTTTCACACACATAAACTGACCGAAACACATGTGTAAGTGATTGATTAAATTCATTTTATCCATTTACTTTTCTTTTCTTTACTCATTTTTCCTCATATTGTCGGATTCAATTCCTTTTCCATTTTTACATATGTATATATATATATGTATGTATATATATGTATATATATGTATGTATATAATATGTATATACATATATATATAATATATATATGGGAATATATATATAATATATATGAGAGAGAGGGAGAAGAGAGAAGAGAGAGAGAGAGAGAGAGAGAGAGAGAGAGAGAGAGAGAGACATTAATGGTTTGTCTCGGAGTTTAAACAGTTCCGATTTTCCACCGGATTTCAATTTCTGCCCTTCCAATCATTCCACCATTCCTAATTCGATTTTAAAGGTGACATGCCGTTCCGTAATTCTTTTTTTCTTCTTTTTTACTAATAAGGATTCATGCTAAAATCGCCTCCAAGAGAAAGCAATCACTCCGCTTCTCACAAGGTGCTCACGTCTCAAAAGTTTGTTCCAGAAAAATGCTATGAATAGAAAGATAAGATATTGAGTAACTATTCATAAATAATCTAGTGCTTCTACTTATTGATACTCTAATCATGCTGTGTTGGTTAGCAAATTGTCGTGCAGAGTTCGGTCCTCACTGATTGCCATATACTTGCGATTTTGTGTGACTTCCTACGCGTGGCGAACGGGTTGGGTAAATACATACTCTAATCATCTAC
>CM042146.1:1579995-1617495 GCA_023376005.1 Doryteuthis pealeii | reverse complement strand
ATAGTCTTGCTAATCCGTTACTATTGGATAGCGAGTTGGCTGGATGGCCCAACTTGTGACCTTGTCATATACAACGGGTTGGTTAAATAACTATTAAGGGATTTTAATTCATGCAGTAATTTATTTATTCTTTTTTACTTTCTATAGATACTATGATCATATTCGGACGTTCTATCGTGATGAAATGGTTAGCAGCAGGTCGTGCATGTCCACTTAGGTGAATAGCGAGTTTGATAGTCGCTGGCTGCTTCATACTTGCAATCTTGTGTCACATATTACCCATAGTGAACTGTTTGGGTATATAAAGGCTGTACCATCGTGTTATAGTGATAATCAACCCAAACTCGCCGATCCATTACTACTTAATAGCGAGTTCAATCGTCACTGGATGCTCCATATTTGCGATCTTGTGCCATATCCTACCCGTGGAGATCTGTTTGGATAAATAAATATCATCTTATTTTATGTACAATTTTCTTTGTTTTGAGCAGGGATCACCAAACTTTTTCACAGTAAACCGGATAATTGAAATAACGAACATTATTATTGTGTTCAATACTTGTAGCCAGAACGAAAGCTCTAACGAAAAAGGTAAATCAAAATTTATCATGTTATATTCATGGGTGAGTGGCGTAAGATGCTCAAAAACAAATTTAACAAAAATTAATTTTCAAAACATTATCAAAGAACACAACATTAGTAGAAAGTTTAGTGCGATTTGTGAAACTGAAGTTTACCTTTCAAGATATCGTCAATGTTTGGTTTGGAATTGCTACATCCAATTAAGAGAATTGCTTTCAAATGTTTATCAGTCAATTCCGTTTGATGGGTTGATTCCGTATTCAAGTCTATGAGGATTTAGTTAGCTTTACATGATATTTAAATTCAAATGTTATCAGAACCTCTCACGTTCCATAATTCAAGTACCATTGTCAGGCTTGATAAAATGCCTTCGCCTGATAAAATGCCTTCGCGGGCCGGATTCGGCCGGCGGGCCGTAGTTTGATGACCCCTGGGTTGGAGCAATGGCGCATAACTAAAACAACAAGTCCCTAACAAATTGAATTATATTTTCTTGAATTTTATTTAAATATCTATTTCTTCCCGGTGCATTTCGGTCAAGTCATGCTGAAAGCATCGGTTCCTACTAAATCACTGAATTTAAGCAGCGATAAGCAAATCCAATAAGTAATTGAGTGATCACTCAAGCTACAGCAGGTACTGTAAGCAACCTGGGCCCTTTGTTTATAAAATTGTCTTGATTCTGCATTAAATGATCTAAAAAGGGTTGATCTGGCCTAAAGCAATACATCCAACTACATTCTTATCATTGTATTTTTCTAAAATACTTTCCTCCCCCCCCCACATACACTACATTATTGTGAAAGTTTTTTTATTATTATAAATTGCGATGGAAAAGTGATATTCAAAGAAACATTTTTTTTAGTTTTCCAGCACGAGATTTCTGGAAAGGAAAAAAAAATAGTTAAAGATGAGTTTTATTCTAAGACTTCCAAGGTCACCGGATGTTGTTTTTCCTGGTTTCATCTAAAAGAAGCAAACTACAAGTACTGACATACTTCCTGTTTTCTCCTGTGTTAAAATCACGTTTCGCTTTGCCTTCTGCGAGTTGCATTCACTCAATTTTAAGTTGTCTTACTCTTTGGAAAAAGTTTCGCATTTGCGATGTCGACAATCATTTGCGTCAGAAAGTGTCCTCTCTTTGACCTGTCTCGAACTCGTCCTGTTTTGTTATAGACAACAGTACATGCACTTCTTTCTGTTCGAGTAAAACTAGAAACTAAGTTTCCAAATTTCTTTTAACCCTTTTTACACAGAAAGTATCTGTTGATTTTAACAGTTATGTACTTACCAATACCTCCGCACCACCAGGATAGGGCACAAGGTCAATTTGTATGCGGAGTTTAACAGGTTTGAATTCAGAAATTTCCTTCTTGAGCAATTGTCATGCAAAGGTTAAAGATTTTAACAGATTTTAACATTTATGGTTTGGTTGATCGGATTTTACGTCATGTCAAATATTGTCGGGTTATTTTATGCCGAAAACGTTTTGCTTTAATCATGCTTGATAGGTATTCAATATAGTTTAAAGTTCAATTGTTAAAACGTTTGAAAACTCACTTTTTCTAGCCATAGATGAGTTAGATCGAACTTAACGGACCTAAATTCCACTCTCGTATGTCACCCCACCGAAAGAAAAAAATCCCCAAAATCAGGAAACTAACCCAATTTAATGAATTTTTCAGTGTTGATATATTAATGAATAAAGGATATAATGCACCAGTTATTTTATTTAACAACTTTAATATATTTTTATGTCAGTTAAATTTGAACCACGTATCTTTGAGAAGCTGTGTTACGCCTCAAATATTGATTTAGCCTTTGTTAGGCAAGTAGTCTAGGGGAAGAAAGAAACTTTGACTTCAAGGCTGCTGCAATCTGGTAAAAAATTGACCTTGTCTCCCATCTTGCTTATGTAGGAAGAGTTTGCTCTATGTATACTAATGCTTGGGGAGTAAGGACTCAATTAAATAACTGCCATACCACTCAATCATCTACAATATGAATAGCAATGTTTGTCTCTCTGTCTGTCTGTGTATATTTACATCACCAGTTGGTGCGTTAACCAGTGATCTGATCCTGATGAAACTTTACACGTATGTTAAGCCAATATTCTGGAACAGTACTGACTAATTGCATTTCAATGAAAAACTAGACTGGCTAATTGGATTTCAATAAAAATAAAACCTAGGGATATATTTACTGTGCAGAGGAAAACGGAAGACGCTTCAGTGAGAGAAAGATGCGATATCACAACTGTTAAATTCTCCCTCCCACTGCTTCTCTTCTTCGTCTCACAATTCAGTCCTTCAAAACAAAGCTATAAGATATTATAAATATTTTGTCGATGTATGGGCACTTACGTTCACTGGCGATTTTAGGCTCATTCTGAGAACTGCGAATGACGCCTCTTGTATTATGTATCCCCAAGTATTATGGGTACTGACGCTAGTAACAATAACAAAATAAATTATGCATATTTAATTGCTTTTAAGTCTAATCATTATATTCCTTTTCATCAATTTTTCACAACTGGGAAAGGCACTTTTTTACACAAGACTTGCGGTGTTGAAATCCTAGAAAAGTTTCGCCGTGTGAGTTATTTAGAAACACAAAAAATGGACATTAAATCAAATGATCAGAAAACCGGATAAACGAAAAAGAATTCATGTTGACAGCTGTTCAATATGTTGTTGTTTTATTTTGTTTTTGTTTGTTTTGTTTGTTTTTTTTTCCCATTTTCTGACAGACAATCAGACGCCGCTAATTTTTCATTGCAATCTGCTTGGCCGCTGATAACAGTATACATCAAAGAAATCGATTCTAATAATTCTCAGCCTCGTAATTTTACCATAAAAATAATTGGCTAATTTTTCCATAAGCTTTAAAATCCAGTTAGCAAAAATATATACGGCAACAATATCTGCGCATTTATTTATTTATTTATTTATTTATTGGCGTGGAGCAGGTTAAAAGCTGCAATTCTTTTGATTTATTTTCAACAGTCTTTAATTTTTTTACAAAACTATCGGCCATGCTTAAAACCTTGCAACGCCGTTGAATATTATTAGCCATACCCTCAGCATGACCATTGCTCTAGAAAAAGGTTTCCAGATTTATTTACAAAACATCGGTAGGTTTGGTTGATGATTTCATTGCATATCGAACATTTTCGGATAATCTAATACCATATCAAGTCAGTTTTGTTCAACAAAAATGTCGGTTTTCTTACAGTACCTACTGTTGCTTGAGTGATCACACAATTGAGTATTGAAAAAGTTAATCGCTGCTTAACTTCGCTGATCTACCGGTGCTTTTAACGCCACTTGACTGTAATATCAGTAACAGCAATATCTTGTAAATCGTCAAATAAATTTGATTGCTTTTGTTTTGTTTATTGTACATCAATTACAGCAAATCTGGTAATATTGTCAGTAAATTAAATAAAATAATTTCATGAGTATTAATACACTGGTGGTTAATCCTCAGTAACCGCCTTCTAGCATCCGTATTATAAAAAGTGTTGAATGTTTGCTATTAGAGCAATTTGAAGAAAACGGACATGACCATTAATTAGGTACTAGGGGTTGACATGACCAGCCAATTGATCGGGTTGGGCTTCTGTCTGGCCAAAAATGGAATGTTATATGTCACGCGATTACTTAGTACCCGGGTCACAGACCGCTCAGTCACCACTAGTCTGTCCTCAGGCATTACGTGTTGCCACCAACAGCTAACATGTAGCCCTATTGAGGGTTACCCCCCTGCAGATACACAGTCGGCGTATTCTGCAGCCAAGTCAACAGGGTGGAAACAAATTTTAATACCAAACTTGAATGCCTGATATTGTCATTATCAAGAAGAAGAAAATACGAATTTGTTTGGTCACGTGGTACACAAAGACAATACCATCAATGTCATACAGGAAAGTACTTCTAGTGGTGAACTTTCCATTCCGGAGCTCTAGGGAGTGTGGAGGAACCTTTTATTGCCATTACTCCCAGGTACACTCTCATTTGGAGTGGTAGTACCTGGTAGGGTCCCTTCTTTGGGTTAAATAGATAAAAAATGAGTCTGAAAATCAGTTTTGAAAATCGAGTTTAAAAAGAAAATTAAGTACCTAAGAAGAATGATTAAAACAAAATGTATTCGGTATAAAATAACCCAACAAGGGTTGACATGCCGTAAAATCGATCCAAGAAACCAACCAACCAACAATATTTTCCCTCAATTTTGGCTTAGTCTATAATATTTCCTGTTTGGCTTAAGAGAACAGGACACCATTAATTCAAGTAATCTTGATTGTAAAAGGAATATTTTATAAGCTATATAATTTCAAGTGTATTGCTCTAACGAAAATTTCGCTATGGTGTACCGTTTTTGCTGAAATAAGGTTACATAGCTATTTACAAACAGGATGAGTATTTTTTTTTAATACTCGTAGTGTATACTCTATATAAAAGTAAAGTCGGCCTAATGTCGGTATCAGCCAGACAGCAAGGGAGTCTATCCCCTTTTCACTAGCGCTAGACCAAGGAGATTATTTTAGCATCCGAGGTGGAGCACTACACCTACCATATGCGCCGAACTTTACCGCACATATCCATGTGCTACTCTTACGCTGAGTTGGCGAGGGCCGGTATCGAACCAGAAACCTTGGGATTCCTTTGCGGATGCTGTACTGACTGAGCTAAACAGGCCCTATACCCGATATAATACTATACTATATAGTATACTATACAATACTCTTATTTTAGAATACTCTATATTTTGTGAAGCCTGAATATTCAGTTATTAAAGAAAAAAATGTATGGCGTCTAATGTGCTATAAGTTTATTTACTGCCAAATGAAAAAAATGAACATATTATAAAAGTGCTAATTCCATACTTTTTCAGAGACACTAACATTCATTTAAATAATTCAATCTATTTGTTTAAGGCGTATTTTATGAAGCCAGAATGTTCAAGTATTAAAGGAAAATGTTTTGAGACTTATCACTCAGTTGTTTATTTACTGGTAAATAAAACACGGAAGTGAACGTCTTCTTATGTGCTAATTCCATACTTTTTTTGCCAGAGAGATTACCAGTAATTGAATATTAGGATCTAATTTGTGTAAGGTCTTTTTGTTTGTAAAAGTGCTATTTGTTGTGTAATGGTTGTCGTCGGAGAAATTAAACACGGCGAATTTTACGTCGTGCTAATATCATTGGGAAAGTCATGAATCCAATTATTCCCCCTCCGTTCAATAGCTAAATAGCAGTGGAGACTAGGGCTCTTTAATTCCAGGTAGTGCAGCCAGTCTAGGAGATGGAAAACTGTTAAACTCCGCTAAAGAAATTTACCTTGTGTCGCATCCTGCTCTTACGGAGGGTTTTGTGTAAATACAAATATTTTAGGAAACCAAGATGTTCAGTATTAAATAAAAAATGATTTTTCTTATCTGTTATTAGGTTATTTACTGCTAAATAAAAAATAATTTGTCTTATCTGTTATTAGGTTATTTACTGCTAAATAAAAAATAATTTGTCTTATCTGTTATTAGGTTTATTTACTGCTAATAAAAAATTATTTGTCTTATCTGTTATTAGGTTATTTACTGCTAAATAAAAATAAAAAATGATTTATCTATTTGTTATTAGGTTATTTACTGCTAAATAAAAAATAATAAGGTGAACGTTCTCTAAGTATTTTATGAAACCAAGATGCTCAGTATTAAATAAAAAATGATGTGTCTTATTTGTTATTAGTTTCTTTACTGCTAAATAAAAAAAATGAACAAGGTGAACGTCGTATAAGTGTGCTAATTTCATAATTTTAACCAAGAGGTTGTAGTTCAGACCGTGACGCGTGGCCTGTTGACATGCAACCCGAGAATGAACAACGTTGATACGAAAGACAGCTGACACAGTATCTATTTTCTAAAACTAGAATTTGCCTTTTAGTGTTGATATCTGAGAGTGATGCGGAAGACAGTCATTAAAATTACAAATTCGTCTCCGACATTTCAATAGAGATGCGACGTCAAGAGACGTTCTCACAAAATAAGCGGGAAATAGATACTTGATCTTATGTCGGCCGTCTGCGACGTATTGTGTAAACTTTCTCATGCTGCTTATCTGCGACGACAATCGAATTTGCTGGTAGCAAAATCAAATTTGTTGATCAAATAGAGCGACTTGAAATAAGAATTGACAAGCTTGGTGCATCGAATGTCTGCGTCAAGAATTACACAGCCAAAATATTTCAATACCATTGCTTGAATGCATATTACCAGGGGTTGGTGGGACGAGGCTCACCTGACCAAATTTATAGGTAGATATGATTAAGTATATTAAGTGTCGTGACTATGCTTCTCGTATATCGACGCGTATTCTTAGATGTAGCTAAAGAAGACAAACAGATTTTGAGGCTTGTCACGTCAGCTAGGTTAAAGCAACTAATTTTATTATCTTATTAGGTAAGCGTGTTGTCTAAGTGACTGTTCAGCCGACTGATGTCCAAGAGAAATAGCCCCAGACCAGAAGTGTCCACGTAGTCTTTTTCATTGGCATTTACTCTATGGGTTTAGTGACACTAGAGTTAAATTGCTCTAAGAATGAATGCAAGTTTTCTCTTGGTCGAATGTCTACAATCCTTAACAATTACAGAGGATCCCGTTTTTGAATGACATTTGGATATCCGCCATTTTTAAGTGGGGCTACTACCTTTCCCAATTACTAGTAGCCTCTTGCAATTGTTGTCTGGGTAGAGCCGTAAGCAGTAGACCAAATTGGACGAATTACCATACTGCCAAAGTAAAACGCAATACCTACTGTCTCACTATATCCACATTCGTTTACGGTAAGAGCAGGAAGCGACAAACTTCAATTTTGAAAGTAGTTTTCAAAGACCGTTAATGTTGCATAATATATGTGGTAGCGTGGATTATTGACAACACCGTGTAGCGAGAACACAAATAGCCCAAATGGAAAATTACAGACCGTTTGGTAACTTTGACCCAGAGGCGGGAAACCCACAAGTCACGTGAGAACTAGTTAGGTTTTCAGTTGGCAGCCAGACCCCGAGTGGCACAGACGTGTTCTATATCGGCTGTCAGTTCCGAGCGATGAGTTACAAAAGACAAATAAAACTTTAAAAAGCCATAAGTTTTGTTAATTAATTAAGCATGCCCTTAGTTAGAAAATGAAGAAGCAACAAGAGAAGAATGAAGCAACAGATAAAGAGAAACCAGACTGGAAGGAGACATCATGGCTAGAGTAGAAAGAAGAAGAAGTAAAGATCTAACATGGCAACTAGAAGGAAGAACGATCAAGTAATCTATCTGTTTATCTCTCTCTCTCTCTCTCTCTATATATATATATATATATATATATATATATATATATATATATATATATATATTTATTAAAACATTTTCACTGAATTTTGACAATCATTACTTTTCAATCTCTAAAAGCATCGATTCTATTTTACCAATAATTTAACGATGAAACTGATTTCGAATGGAAAATCAAATGTTTCAAGATCAATGCAGTTTCTTCTTCAGTCGTAGTAATGATAACTGAGTATACACACATACATATATATATATATATATATATATATATATATATATATATATATATATTCATGTATTGTTTGTATTTGTGTTCGGGAAGTACTATGTATATTTATGTACTGTCTGCGACATCCTCCATATTTTTTTCATTTTCTTATATTCTTTGATAATTCGGCAATTTTTCTGTCTCTTTATATTATTTATTTATTCAAATGTCGCTCTTATATCTTTCATAATAGAAGAGTTCTTTGTGTTTTGCGTCACTTTCAGACAAGTCGGCGGGGATTTTTATTTAATTTTAACTGACTGCAACCAGGAATGTTCATTTGAATGTTGGTATTCACGACTAATATAAAAGAAAACATTAAACTCACCCACGAGCCTCAGGAGAGATTTTCTTTTCATAGATGAAAACTAAGAAATTCTCAATTCTATTATAGTAGAACAGGTTTTAAAACGAAAATGTTAACATTATTATCCCACTTAGCTCAGTCTGTTTCTTGTATCCCATTTTTTCTATCATATTCTATTACTTAGTATATTCTGTCTTCTTGGCCAACTCTGCTACCCGACTATTAGGCCTGCTTGGGTTGTCTATTGTCTATCTGGGTATATCTGGGCTGGTTCTCTCTTTCTTCTACTGATCTGCACCCTAGGAACTTCTGAGGACTTCACTGTCTTCTTAGTTGTTTTTGGATATTTTTCAGACGTCTTTATCTATCCTAAGTTAATCATACCTTTCCCAATTGTAGTAGCACTATGTGAAATGCCGAAAGGTTAAGGAATTGTGTCCAATTTACAGTTATAATTACATATGTTGTGTCGATCCTGTTTAAGAGAGTTTTTTTGTACAGCCGGGTTAGCTCAGTCGGTATAGCGTTCGGCTAGAAACCACAAGGTTCTTGGTTCGATACCGGCCCTCGCAAACTCAGCGTATGAGTAGCACAGGAATCTGTGCGTTAAAGTAAGGAGCTGATGGTAAGTGTGGCGCCCCACCTCAGATGCTAAAAAAACATCTCCTTGATCTAGCGCTATTGAAAAGGGGATAGACTCCCTCGCTGATTGGCTGATACCGACTTTAGGCCGCCCCGACGACTTTACTTTACTTATATGATATCAATTATTCCTGTCACACATAATTTGCACGCAGTTGTATGATTTCATGTATAAAGGACTTGAAACTGATTCACATTAATAAAAAACGTAAATAAATAATGTCGATAATAAATTAGCTGAATCTTTAATTTGACATGTAGTGCAGTTAAGTTTTAAGAAAATTTAACCGTTCGTGTCCGTTTAGTGTAATTGGCAGTTTATGGTCACTTTTAATTGGACGAGTGAATGTCTGGGGACTAAAATCCTAGAAGTTATATTGAAACTTTACTTTGGTAAGAGAAACTGAAAACGAAAAGAAAAAAGAGCGCGGTTTTCCATTTTACATCTCTGGTTTAACTGGCTCCAGACTTGCATAAGGCTGGTTATGTTTGTCTAAGAAAAGTCCACGAAGTAATAAAATCATGTGCACTGTAAAATGTTATTCATCCCACTAGTAAGAACTGGAAACCACGTGGTGTCTCAACAAAAGATGACATGGCGAGAAGACGATGAACGGCACAGAAGACAAGATGGCGGCGAGGAAAAGAAAGAAACAAAGAAAGGGGATGGCAATTTAACAGTTTGGGCACAATCATAATTCTAAAAAACATTTTAATTGTAAAAGGCACAGTCAATATTCTAACCTCTATGCATGTTCTATGCATTTACCCAACCGTTCTGCAATTATCAGTTTGTGATACAAGGTAGATTTTAAGCGAATTTTAAAAGCTTTTAATTCAGATTTTTCTTTCTCCTAGACCGGTTGCCATACAGAGGTTAAAGAGCCCAATCTGTTCTACGCTTTACCCAATGCTGGAGTGGGCATAGTTGGAATCTTACATTTTATAAACGTATTATCAAGCTCTATATGAAATACAAACAGCCTCGTTCCGGATTTGAACACAAGTCGCCTTGTCCATTTTCAACAACAATAACCATTAGATGACGAACGCCTCTTCTATGCGTGTTCTTGATCAGAATAGCGTCTGTTTGGCTCCGCGTTTTATTATTAAATCCTTATTTATTACTTGATTCGGGCGCCTCTTGTCTTTTTTTGCATTTAATAAATTTACGACTTTCTGTGCAACCGGATGGATAATGGATCGTGTCGAAACGACCTTTTCGAAATTAACAAATCAAAAAGTCAGTTACAAACAAGAATTCAATATTAGATTAACAAATCACAAAATCAGTCAGACATTTTCAATCTGGCGCTTGAGCTAAAGTTGAGTGCACAAAACAAACACAAACCGGACCATATGACCTTTAGGCACCCCTTTGCTTTGCTGATTCATAAGTACATTTTTTCATTTACACCGTCAACATCCGGTTGTTTGTTAAAAGAAGATGTTTAATTATTTTTGTTTTAATTATAAAACTAACCGCTAACCCTAACCCCTAACCCTGACCCTTAACAAACAACCGGATGTTCACGGTGTAAATGAAAAAAATGTACTTATGAATCAGCAAAGAAAAAGGGGTGCCTAAAGGTCATATGGTCCAGCAAACCTTTAGGTGCCGATTTTTCAATATTTATTAGAGTACTATTAATACGCGCCTTTTTCGTTAATGCATTATCAGGGAGATTGTTTGGAGTCTGGGGTGGGGCGCCACACTCACCGTCATCTCCCCCACTTTAACGCACATATCATATTACCCAAGGTGTGCTACACATGCGCTGAGTTGGTGAGGGCATGTATTGAACCCGGAACTTGCCGGTTACTAGGCGGATATTCTTAATCTATCAACAATTTAATTACCAATAGAATAATCGACTCAAAATATTCTGCACTAAAATTCTTTTTTTTTTTTTTTGTGGAGTTGAGGTGGGCATTTTGGACCGTCCCTGATTTGATTTGTTCTAAAATTGGATATTTGCAGAAAAAGCGAAATTTCAATTTCGAAAATCAAAAGCCATATTGATCTCGGGCAACAAAAATTAAACAATGTTTAATAAAAATGCAATTTTATACATTCTATCTGGAGGGGTTGGGTATTTACCGTTCTGAATGTAGTATACTGTCCAGTTCACTTTTTCGAATCGCTTTGCACGCTGCAAGGAAAAAACAACGAACACTTCTATGAAAATATATCTTATATATTCATTCACCGAATTACGACGACAGTGGAGAGTAAGAGAAAGTTGTAAAGAGGTTAGGAATGCATGATCAACATTCGGATAAGTTATATAATATTTTGAAACCTCCATGTGTCACGCCTCATCTGGCCCGACACCTATACACATATCGTGATAAAGCCTTAATCTAGTCAAAGCGCCTACGCCTACATACTCACACATTTCCTTACGGCCAATAACCCTTCATCGTTATCCTTCCATTTTTATTTTATAATATTCCTTGAATTTTATAAGGACCATACTTCTCCAATTCAATACGCAAAGGATATATATATATATATATTATATATATATATATATATATATATATATATATATATATATATGAGTATAGATAAAAGGATATGAAAACACCACAAAATGCTGTTAAAGTGAAAACATTTTATAACATATTCAAAGCTGATATTGAACAATATTTCGATTTTATAAAAATCATCTTCAGAGCTTGTTTATACTCCGTGTTTTCAAGAGCGGAGACAAAAGTCATATGAGTTCAAAACAAAAACCTTGATGTTGCAAAACAACACGGAATATAAACAAGCTCTGAAGATGATTTTTATAAAATCGAAATACTGTTCAATATCAGCTATGAATATGTTATAAAATGTTTTTACTTTAACAGCATTTTGTGGTATTTTCATATCCTTTTATCTATACTCATAACGTCGGATTCATTTCCTTTCTTTTAACTTATATATATATTATATATAATATATATATATATATATATATATATATAATACGTATTAGTGTGTGTATGAGTGTGTGCGTGTGTGTGTGTTTGGGGAGAGATAGATATATATATATAGATAGGAACAGGCTGAGATTGATAGATTGATAGATAGATAGATAAGCACGCAAAGGATCATAGCCAACTTCGACTGGAGTTTTTATAAGTTTTCAATGTTTGTGTTTGTAGGATCCGTTTATTTATGTTTTTGTTGATCGCACTTTCAGGTCATTTTGTTGCTGGTCATTTTTTTAAAAATTATCTTTATTACCCCCTCTTCCGATAATGTCTCATGAAGTGGGATGCAGTTGGTGTATTCTACACCACGCCGGGATGGTGGTATTTGGAAGATGAACGAAATGTCCTCTTTGCACCTTCCATCAAATATGGACAGGTCTCTTACCTCTCAGTCTCCAGGAATATTCGCTTCCACAGATTAAAATGGCATGTCATAGCTGCCTTAAAAATAAAGTTACTAAGCGATAGATGGGTTGGATTATTTTGTCGTATAAGGTGTGCTGTAGGCCACAACTTAAACTTATAGATTCTGCATCAGCCCGTGGCTTAGAACCAGCCAATCTACATGCTCGAATACGTGGTTAGTTAACTATTTAATCACCGTTTCTTGAAAGCCATTCATTTGCACGTATTCGACATGGACGAGTAAATAAGCCTCTGCTTATCACTAGGATTCTTCACTAAAGAACAACCAAAGTATTCTTTACCAAAGAACAAACAAAGACGAACTTGTTCGGCTCCCACAATAAAGATAATTTGACAGTCTACTTAATGCTGTTAATTTAAAGGTTTCTTTATTCTATTTCTTTTTTCTATGTAAAAGAGTTTCTTTTTAGTTTCTATTCTTCCTATAACTTGTATATTGTATACTTGACGAAACATTGATTTTCAGGAGAAAAAGACTTAAAACTTATTAGCGGAAATCCTAGGAAAGCCGATATGGATTAGATCAATGTTTAAGGAATTGCCTATAAACAACTGCGTTCATTTAACGATTATTTGGGGATCTATGACAAACGTGGAATATGAATTGTTTTCTTTGTGAAATGCGTACGTATTTTTACTCATTTTTTTATTTATTAGAAAACGTGATGTTTAATTCTTATTCTCTTACCTGAGTGTTTCGATTTGAATGGAGTAGAAGCGTCGATAATCGATTTGTCATTTGTGTTACATTATCCAAAACCAAACAGATATATTCCATTGATTGAACAAAACGGACACTTCAACTTATTTGTTTAATGTGGTCTTTTTTGTTTTTCTCGTCTTCCTTACTTTCATGTATTTCCTTCTTTCTTCTGGACTTCTCTTCTTTCATGATTTCCTTCTTTCTGGTTTTCTTGATTCTCCCCTACTTGTATCTCTTTTTGTTATATCCCAAGATGTAGTAATAACAGAATATAACAAAAACAGTAAATATATTTAACATATAACAATATTGGTTTTTATTTTTCTCACCGACCGGGAATACAGTAGGATGAGTTTAGCTATCTACTAAATGATGTGTTCATCAGACAGCCATGTTCTTCACTGTCCCTGATTTGCGACTGCACATTCTAGTGTCAACTTCGTTAGGCAGAGTTATCTCCCCAAAATCTTTTCATTATTTTTCTTTCTTTCATTCTTGATTTTTTTTCTTTCTTATTTTCATTCAGTCTTTTTGCTTGATTTTTTTTCTTTTTTCTTTCGCCATTCATTTATTAATCTTTCGTTCTTTCTATTGCTCTTCTGCTTCAATAATTCTATTTATATTTTTACTAGTACATTTTATCTCTCTTCTATTCAATTATTTGTACCTAAACAGCGATCCATCATTATATTAATGCTTCTATCTAGGAAGGATTAGTATTTCATGATTATATCCGTATCATCGCGAATTTGAAGGATTAACAATGATCATTATCTCGTTGGTTGGTTGGTTGATTGGATTTTACTGCATATCAACCCTTGCGGGTTATGTTATACCAGATAAGTTTTGTTTTATTCATTCTTGATGAGTATTCAACATCTTGTTATTTCTTTTATTTAGCCCATAGATGGGAACCTAATATGTGACAATGGTATGAAAGCAGTACTCAACTCCCCCCCCCCAGAGCTCCAAAACTTGAACTTCACTATTAGATGCATCATACCCATGAAAAATGATTATCTCGTAAGTAGACACCAGATAATTAACATTAAGTCGTAGATTAGCCTAGAGTTTATTCATTCTCTCGAATATAAACTTTCATTTTATTAATAAATATCACTTCCGTTCTGCCTTTATGGTTGTATATATTTATATTCTGGTTCGATACCAATACCCGCCAAATTAGTGTATGTAGCACAGCATGGGTTATTTGACATGTGCATAAAAGTGGGGAGCTAATTTTGGGACACCTAATACCACCATCATCCATCATCTCCATGCAATAAATCAAAACTCTCTCCTAACCAAGAATTTTAACCCACTTCTCCCTATCACCCTCTTTTTCAACAAGCACCTAGCAACCTCCTCATCTCATCTTCCCATACAAACTACTATCCCCTGATCCTCCCCCTCCACTGTATATGATAGTTATTCTCTGTTCAATCAAATCCTCTCTAACTTCCCCTCCCCCCAATTTCACCACAAACTCACTTTCTCTTCTATAAATACAAATGTACGTACTTTGTTTTGAATAAAGTTAGACTGATGAAGTTCTTCGCGTAAAGAAGAACGAAATATTTCTCTCCTACTTCTACTTGTAATTATTTTTTGTCTACTTTTCCTTTTACCTTACCCATATATATATATATATATATATATATATATATATATATATATATATATATATATATATATATATATATATATATATACATGCTCGTCGCCCGAGTTCAAATCCTGGACGTGGTAATTGCATTTCACTTAGCGCTAATACCCTAAAGGTATGAATCCTACTAGCTATGGGTAAATAGTAGAGCAGACTGGGCTCTTTAACATTGGCTAGGTAACCAGTCTAGGAGAAGGAAAACTCTGAATTCAAACCTGTTGAGCTTAAGAAATTGACCTTGTGTCGCATCCTGCTCGTGCGGAGGGTTGGTAAATATATATATATATATATATATATATATATATATATATATATATAGAGAGAGAGAGAGAGGGAGGGAGGGAGGAGAGTGTGATAGAGAGGCGGGGGAGAGCGTCTGCCTCTGAACCAGAAGTTTCCTGGTTCGATATTGATAATCTCCAAGTCTAGTGCTAGCAAAAAAGGGATAGACTCCATCGCTGTCCAGCGGATATCGACAATAGGCTACTTCGCCTACTTTATTTACTTTTACTCATATATATATATATATATATATATATATATATATATATATATACTTGCTACTACTATCCTCTACCCGGATTTTAATAGCATGTCAAAGCCTAAAAAATACTTCAACTTCTATAGTTCTTCTATATTGCTCCATTAAAAGAAATTTTTTCCCTGACGATAACCTAAGGTCGAAACTAGTTGAGAACAAATAACATAAATGAAATATTTCCGTTTGTCTTATTAATACTATCGTTTGGGAAGCATTCTTTCATTTATACATGTAGAATTAAACAAAAGGCACATCTCCTGTTTAACAATTTGATCTTTTCCAATTTCTGGCCAACTTTTAATGTCAATTGATGGATAAGTCACCAAAGTTCAGTTCCCGAGTACTTTTGGCACTTCGAAGCGCCATCATCAGGGGTGATGTATTCCAGTTTCTGGAAGGAGAAGAATTGGTGAGATGTGCTTTTGTTTAATTCTACATGTAGGTAAAAGGAGTTAAGTTAACTCCAAACATCCAAAGCAGAAGGAATCTTCAGCATCAAATTTCTGCTCACTTGTAGGTATCCTTTGGTAGGAAAAGTATAAAATAATCTACTCTAAACCAAAACCCGCAGTTGGTATTTCTACAGCTATCTTGCTAAGCCTGTCTGTGGCTATGTAGACCCAGAGAATTAGATAAGTGTCAAACAAGCATATGTCACTATAATCCAACAACGTACAGATGTATTACTATCTTATCATCATACACATCTTGTATATTTTTCCTGAGCTGAGTTAGTTATTATTCAGGATGTTTGAGTTGTAATGTATGTGGTAAAGATATCTAGCATCTGTCAAGATATGGGAGTCGTTATACAAAATACATCATCACGTATACCATTTTGTATATCTTTCTTGTATATAAATTATGAACTTTCATATACCTTTACATATCATATATGTACCTATATGTTTACATATATATATTTTATCTTTATGTATATAAGTATTTCTCTCATTTTGAATATCCAATTTATTGTTTTTGTTTGCGTGTGCAATCCAATAAATAAATGACATTTTTGCTTTTGTAATTTAATAAGCGGTAAATCTAAATAGTATTTTTAGTTTTAAACTTGAAACGAACCACTCCCAAATCTAATTAAAAAAATTATTCATTAACCAGATGTCTTTACGAGAGAAACACATGAATATATAAAAACCATTGAAGATAACGACGGTTTTTACTCAACAAATGGATACTTGGTCAATACATTTTACATACAGATTTACGAAGTGTTCGTGTGCAATGGTTACCGTCGTATGAAATTGACACGAGTTCAAAGGAAAACTTGAATTTAAGCCAGTTAAACCCGCTTAAAAATTGTGTTACATCCTGCTTGTGCGAAGGGGTTGGTAAAACACACACACACACACACACACACTCACACATACACACACACACACACACAAACATATATATATATATATATATATATACAAGCTGTGTAAAAAAGTATCTATCGAGAATGTTTGTACTTTTTGACGCACCTTGTATTTTAAAAAAGTTAATTCATTGTTAATTTCTTTCTTCACAAATACTGATGTAATGATTATCATTGAGAAATGGACACAGAGAGACGAGTTCAAATCCGGAACTAGGCTGTTTGCATTTCACATAGCGCTAATATCCTTGGGAAAGGTATGCTTCCTCTAGATATGGGTAGGGTAGCGTGGGATCTTTAACATTGGTATGGCAACCAGTCTTTGAGAAAGAAAGTCTTAATTCCAAAATGTTCATCTTCGCTTAAAGGTTAAAAATTGATGTTGTCTCACATCCTACTCGTGTGAAGGGGTTGGGTAAATATCTATACGTAAATAATCCTTTTTACAGCCTCATGCTTCGTCGGTATCAACCGGAAAGGAGTCTATCGGCTTTGCACTAGCGTTATACTGGGAGATTGTTTTCGTTTAGATGGAGTGAAACACCTATCCTCAGCCTGCGACATTATTGCACAAATCAGATTGCTTAAAATATGCTACCATACGCTCAGTTAGCGGGGACCGGTATCGAACCTAGAACCTTGTAATTCTTGGCAGGTGTTCTACCGATTGACCTAAACCGGTCCTTGCATTTGAACAATAATATTTGGTAGTTTCAACAATAAAAAAACACACAAAATCAATTAATAAAACATTTTGTATGTAAAACCGATTTCGTAGATAACAGAGTAGTGTTCGTGTTGCGATTCTAGGGCAGGTGCCCTACAGATTAAGATAAACCGGTCTTAACATTTTGCTAGTTTTCAATAATATTTGCTATTTTCAACAATAATATTTGGTATCTTTAACAATAAAAATACACACACACAAACTCAATCATAAAACAAAATTCTGGGTGTAACACCCTTTTCTTCTATAATAGAGAAGTGTTTGTCATGAATTGAATGTAAGTTCTTCGCTCTTTTTAATTTTCTCTAAAACTCAGTTCTTCCTCTACACAACTTCTGATGAAATACCTTTCTGTATGCGACTTTGGGACAAGAAAGAAACCTTAATCATCAATCGAGTGCCAACTGCTGAATTTCAACCTTCAATACATTCTGCATTCTTAGATGTTGTGTGCAAATTACTGTAATCATTTTTCGAAAGACCCCAGGAAATCACTTTTACGCGTATTCACGTCAGGTGCAGAGGCGCTACTTTCCCCACTTGAGGATCTATTTGGCTCCACACTGTCGGATGAAAAGGATCAACCCTAGCACGATATGCGCAGAATGATCTGAGCCCTTGATTGCTAGGGATAACTTTAAGAATAATTATATGTCTTGTCTTGCTGATCTGATGCATCTAATTACAAGAATTGAGTTTATATTGTTTCTTTTTGTTTCTTTTCATTGCCAAAACAGAATGAAAATATTCTCAAATAGGTATCCTAATATAACTACTAATTATCAAACATGGATACGCGGGTTGGATAACGGTTATGGCTGTATAAGATTTAAAGTTTTTATAATAAGTTCAAGGGCTCAATGTAACCTTCCACGTGGGTATAGATGTGTACATAAATCAATCCGACAAAGAAGTTATACGATAATAACAAACATAAACTTTAATACATACAAGACAGGAATATATATACTCATAACAAAGGTACAGATAGCTAAACATATATAAATAATGTAGAACTTACGTCCTAACGAACTGATACATAGTTTATAAAGGAATGTCACTTACTGATAGTTGGTTAGGGGGTGCAAAGCTCCCCAATTAAGTGTGAGAGGCACAATGCATCTAAACCCCGTGAAGTAGTTGCTGGCCCGAGAGAAAGAGGGAGTTAGAATTACCGAGCTCCTACTAAAAGCGAAAACCTGGCAGTGAGGGATGATAACCCTTCTGGACCCCACATCGATCCAAACAGGGACAGACAATCGTTACAGTTGTATGAAATAGAGAGAGAACCAAGTTCAAATTGTGGAAAAGATTGTTAGCGTTTCATTTCGTGCAAAATGAAGGCAGATATTTCCTTCTCCTAGAATGGTTGACTTACTAAGGCTAAATTACTCTCTCCTACTATTTACATATAGAAGAGAGTGGATATGTGAGTTTGATGATGCGCGCTAATATGTTTGTGAGGCGCGCGGTGTAACGTTTATCGTCAGTGAAAATGGACACGCCGACCCGAGTTCAAATTCTGGATGAAGATTTCATTTCGTGCTAATGCATTTAACAAATCCCCCATCCACAAGATAAATGTTTATGTGGAGTAGAGCTGGTTTGGAGTCAGATTTGGAAATAATGCTTATAGCTCAAAGATACTGTTGAAAAAAGCTTACTTAATTATTTTCTGATATTTCGACGACCCTCTCTTTCGATAGTAAAGTATGCAAAAAAGAAAAAAGAAAAAAAAAGAAAAGAAAACACTCTCAAGGAAAAACTACTCAGAAAATTTAATTATGAACGTAAAATTAACGTGATTACCTAGTCGCTCAGCATAAAATAACACTAGACGATTTGACATGCCGTTAAAATCAATCAAATCTCAGTATCATTTTTAAAAAGTACATCCCCACTAACCTTGTACCAAACTTGGTAAACTTTGCAAATGACGACTTGAAATTAATGTCAGTGTGTTCTTCTTGCGCTCAGAACGGAATTAGATGGAATGTTTTTTGGATTTGTTTATTTTTATTTGTCTTTTTTATTTGTTTTGTTTTTGTTTTGTTTTGGGGGTTTTTTTTTGGGGGGGGTGTCTTTTATTTCTTTGTTTTACTTGTTGGTGTTTGTTTTTTGTTTTTTGTTTTATTTTTCTCCTGTCAAAAAGAATTAAAATCTTTTCTTCACATCCGGCCATTTCCGTACATTTACATCCGAAAGAAAATCACAGTTTCACAGAAATAGCACTCGTATACAAATCGACTGAGGGGATAAACTCTTTTTTTTTCTCTCTCTCTTTCTCATCCAGTTGGCATTTTTTAGAAACGAAAAAAAAAAGGTGTTTTTACACACGTTCATATAATCGTACTGAATCGAACATTCAAATCTGATTCTATTTCAAGCAAAATCCATTATTTTCATCACTTGTAGAACTTCCTTCAACCTAGAGTACGAATACAAAAAACGACATGAGTAATCGCATTTTTTATACGAGAGAAGAATTATGAAGTAAACACATTGTGTTAGTTTTATGTTAACTCTATTCACCGTACAATAGCAGTTCACTGCAGTTTTTTAAAACGTAATATCATAATCATTATATCCTATTTCATTGTACACCATTTTTTGCGAGGTATTTTTTCTTAGGGAATGCGAGAGGTTAAATCGGTCGAATCGCAGTGATTAAAAAAAAAATCACAAATCCAGAAAAATTAATCCGAATGAAAAAATGCAAGGATTATAATGGGATTATTTTGTAGCATCCTCAGCGGATTTATTCATAGATTGATTTAGATTTGGTTTTACGGCATGTTAACCCTTTTGGGGTCATTTCATGCGGACTCAAGTCATTTTGATATCAGCTTGCTTACGATACCTGCTGTTGCTTAAATGGTCACCAATCTGAGGATTGAACAGACTCATCGCTCCCTTACTTTGGTGATCTAACGGGAAGCGTTGATTTCAACTTAATAATGATTTAGGGTTATTGTATACCGAAAATGGAATAAGGTTGATTGTACGTTGATATTTATATTTTTTCTGTAGTTGTTTCTTAAAAGTTATCTATTTCATTTATTATGCACACGGTTCTATTGAACCCGTTTACTTTTTAAACATAACTATTTGATCAATAGTTGGTAACATAGTGTAGCATAATTAACAGGCAGAGCCTATCATTTTTGTAAAGAAGTGTAATACAGATTTTTAAATTAACACCAAACTGAATGATTACAGAGAATATCATTGAGTAGTTGACTGACAAGTCTTAACCTTAAGTTTAATCTGAAAGTGGGCTCTCACTGGCTTAGAAGATATTGAACGAAGCTGGTAAAGAAGGGTTATATTTAATATACTGAGAAGGCGGGGATTTTGACTCTGTGATGTCTCGCCATGTGCGGGTGGTATGAATAATATTCAGAAAATAAATAGGAATGTGTACACGAAAATAAGTCTCTGTGTTTCCATGATTAAAGAACAAGAATAAAGTTGAAACACAAGAACGAAACAACTCCGATGAAGAAGATGTTTCACTTGGAACGAAGAAAAACCTCCAACCGGAAAGAGAACTCCGATATAAAGGAGCACTCAGCCAGAAGAGTTAGAAGAAATTAAGAGAACAAAGACACTCGATAGAAGTAAGCAGAGGACTACGCAATACCTTGTAGGTTATACCACTTCGGGTCAGAGTGGATTTGGGAGTAATTGGTATTGTCACCGGAGTTATTTCTTTATTCAAGTTAGCACTCGCCCTTGCCGTATCTTTGGATCGTTCCTTGTTTTTTCTCCGTACAAACGCTCGTACACCAACCACTAAACGTGGGCAAATATATAAGTCCCATTGACTTTTAATAGGATTCACAGAACACCCTAACTCCATTACCGCCTCACAAGCGGGATAGAGTCCGCAAAGTTTCCGCTTGCACCCAAATGGCTGATTGAGTCTGGTGTTCTCAGGCGGACTGGTTGTTATTTTTAGTCCAGGGTGACAGATAAAACATATATTATTATAGAATATAAATTTGAAGGCAATTTACAATGCAATGTAATAGGTGTTAAATGATGTTTATTTACCTAAATATTTTCGAGAAAAATTCTCATCATCAGAGGTAGAAGTACTTGTGTTTTTTAGTACCCATCCCACGGCGCCGGCGTAACAGTTTGTTGTTATTAAGTTGAAGGAACGCCAGATTTTTAAATGTTCGGGATTTTCTGTGATGGCATGTCGATAGTGTTAGTTAGTTCAATCCTTAGTAGAGGCAGTTAGAAAAATAATTAACACAACTCCTACCCCAGCTATGGTTAGTGGAATGAGAACAGGATACCCCCGTGGAATAAATAAAGGGTTAGGTTCAAAGTTCCGTGATTGCTCCCGATTACGACAATAAAGTTCCCGAGTTCGAAAAGAAGGTTCCCGAGTCCGACAAGAAATACCCGAAGAAGGCCGGAGGGCATATCGGCCGAAACGTTGTACAAATAACAATGAAGATGGGGACAATAGTCCGAATAACGCAGATAATATTAATCATGATCACTTCATAATATTATGAATTATAGGTATTATATATACTTTACATGCAGAGGAATTTATGAAGAGAAATTCTTGAATTCTGAGAGCGATGCAGAAGTCATCCGATGTGTAGGTGACCATTTTTAGGAGATTGGGTTGTTGATCCGTGTATATAATGCTGAGGTGGTTCCCCTACGCTTTATATTCAAGTTTGTTTGTCGAGAGTCTGAGCATGAAAAAATGGTTATAGAAAATGACCGCGTTAACAGAAAAATAAAAAATAAAAAATGATAAAGAACAGAAAGAAGTAAAATGTAAAAGAATATCAAAAAAGAACAAAAAATTTTCAAAAAGAACAAAAAAATGTTCAGATGAAAAATGTGGTTTCTACCGAACAAGAAAATACGGGAAAAAATTAGAATGTAAGAGGATTAAAAAAATGAAGAAAATATCAGAAATAAGGAAGAAAAATCAAAGAACAAAAGAAAACAGACTTCAAAAATACGAGAAAAGAATCAAAGTATCAAGGGAATCTGGTTTGATTTCATTTTTTTCCTTACGACAGTCTATAAGTGATAAAAAAAATCAAAGAATATAAAAATGGCTGACCCACAAAGTAAAACATATGATAAAATGACCCTCCAAAAAATAAAAGGGAAAATGAAAAAAAACAGAAAATAAAAAAATGGGGAAGACATTTTTGTGTAAATAGGGACGCCAACTGATTAAAAAAATCAAAGATAAACCAAAGAAAACAAAGTGAGAAAAAAAGGGGAAACTTTTTTAAGTTACAGAAATATAACTTTCTGTTGAGATATGAAGTTTGCCTGTTTGAGAGAGAGAGACATTGTTTTTTTTTTAATATTTGTTTTGCCTTGTTGGCTTTTGGGGAGGGAGAAGAAGGTTGTTCTAATATTTTTATTTTTTATTTGTTTATTTATCTATTTTTCTGTTTTCAACGACTTTATAAAAAAAATCATGAAATGTATCTTTGATTTATCTTTTAAATCTGTACGTTTTAACATTGATATTATTTGATTTTCGTTTGGTCTCATTGTTTTAATGGCATATCGACCATTGTTGGTTAATTAATGCCAAATCTATTCTTATAGAAAAACAGGAGTCGTTTTATTTAACCTGTAGCTGCAGAATGAGGGGTTCATACCTGTATCAAGGTTATTACTACGAAAGTGAAAAAATATCCCGACTAGAATTCCAATTCACTTACAACGATGTCGCAGTCCATCCCGTTATACACTACACCACGGAGAATCCCCAGGTGAAATTTCACTTGTTAAACTTCTATACTTAGTTCTCTTGCTTTTTTTTTTTTTTAGTTGTCAGAAGAAATGGTGCATTTAAGAAATTTTTGAAACTAGAAATATTCGGCATTTTTATTGGCATTCGTAAACACATTTGTACCGATGCGTTACAAGAATCTATCAAAAAGGAAAATGAATTTTCGTCAAATACATCGTCTGAACATTTTGTGTAAGGCAAAGTGGAACTGAAAATAAGTTTATTTTGAGAGTCAGCAATCAGACAGAAGATGTCTTTAAAAATCACCAGTTTTTTGTATTTGCATGTAATATTAGAAGGAATTGAAAAAGACTTATATTGCATTGTTCTAACTCTGTACTACCTATTGCAATATTTAAGTGATAAAAGTATAGACATAATAATTTATTAATTAGATATGTGCAACAGAATAAAAACAATCAGTCTGGACAATCGTATAGATGTTCGAGCTTGGCATGGCCAGCTGATTGATCAGTTAGAGCCTTTCCGATCACCCGTCTAGCCCAAGTAAATGACTGAAGTGAAGTGTACATAATACTTGGTTCCCGTACTCCTAAACAACTGCGATCCTGTCGTCAGTCATTACAGGTCGCCTAGCATAGTTAACATAAGGCTTCATTGGGGTCCTTGTCCGTATCTATAGGTGCAGTCGGTGTACCATACACCCTCATCTGAGAGAGCGGATCAATTAAGTGAGACTCTACAATCTTCAGATCTTCAGAACTAGAGCCTCACCATCAGACGCAGTATAGGGACATACCCAGGACACCTTTGATATGGAGTGAGGCCTTACCCTTCTACAAGGATATATATATTTACCAAACCCTCCGCACGAGCGGGGTGTGACACAAGGCCAGTTTCTTTAGTGGAGTTTAACAGGTTTGAATTCAGAGTTTCCTAGACTGGTTACCTAGCCAAGGTTAAAGAGCCCAGTCTGCTCTGCTATTTACCCATAGATGGAGGGAGGGTAGTTGGATTCATACATTTTTCAAGGGTATTAGCGCCATGTGAAATTCAAACAGCTTCGTCCAAGAATTAAACTCGGGTCGATGAGTCCATTCTAAGCCCCATCGAGAAGACAAGAATTTATGTAAAAGTACTTCATTGTCCACAACGGAACATGGATACTGGAGTTGGAGTAAATAATTAATTCTCAATAATTCTCAATAATTCTAAAAAAACTCCAAAACTGGAGATCCAAATTCAGGTGAATTTAGAATAATACACATGACACCCATATATTTTTGGGTGGCTTACAACTCTTTATGGGATAGATTCAGCGTATTATATAAGCCTCACCGACAGAGTGGGTATCTGTTTTCGCTGAAAATTGATACAAATAGTCCAGTCTTTACCAATTCAGTTTCAGTACTGAACTTATTAGGCAGCTCAAATCTATTTAACATTATTACCAGCCATATACACTTGCTATGTGCATGTTCTGTTTCCTGCTCGTTGCTGTCCTGAAGTTAATTGAAAACCTGAGGCAAACTGCATACAACTCCTCCCACGAAAAGCGTAAAACATAATGTTATAATTCTTATGAACAGCCAACTCAAAGTCTACTGAGAACGGCATATGTGAAGCCATTATTTTGAGATGCCCCAAGGGTGAAACTTGGGGAAAATCGCCACAGGCTTGTTCACCTGATGCAGAGCAAAATTATACTACAGAAAATAGTGCAATCCGATTATTTGACGGACCTATTCATGTTGAAAGTAATATGGTTACAAGGGAAAAGAAAAAAGAAAGGGGGGCATAAAATGGGGGGGGGAGGCATAAAAATGGAATGGGATTTTGGAATAGAAGTTAAACATAGAAGAAGAGAAAGTAATGGTGGTGTGATAGAAAGAAAAATACGATCTTTTTCTTCTTTCTTTCTTCTTCTTCTTCTTCTTCTTCTTCTTCTTCTTTATTATTATTATTATTATTATTATTATTATTATTGTGTTTTTAAAATTTGATAAAATGATGTCTTAACTGATGAAGAAGGTTGATGAAGAGAAGGAAAAAGAAGAGAAGATGTGAAGGAAAATAGGAAAGAGGGGGGTGAAACAGATATTTAGAAAGTAGAAGATTGTAAAAGATGAAAGGGTGTACACTAGAGAAAATGATAATAGAATGTGACGAAAGAAAAGAGAAGAAGAAAAATCAGTCTGAAATTATTTGAAAAAGGGGAAGAGAAAAAAGAAGAAAAATGCTTTGAATAATAAAAGGAAGGAGAAGAAGTATGAAGATGAAGTGGCGTAGAAGAAGAAGAAGAAGAAGAAGAAGAAGAAGAAGAAGAAGAAGAAGAAGAAGAAGAAGAAGAAGAAGAAGAAGAAGAAGAAGAAGAAGAAAGAGAGAGAGGAAAAAAGTATGAAGTATGATGAAAATTGACGCAGATGAAAAATATTTTGAAGAAAGAAAGAAAAAAAGATGTATGATGAAAATTGACGTCGATCAAAATGAAGATTTTGAAGAACGAAAGGAAGAATAAGAGAATGAAATAGATACAAAGAATTGAAACATAAGCATGACTAACATTGGTGTAGATGAAAATAAAGAAGAAAGAAAGAAAGAAAGAAAGAAAGAAAGAAAAAGAAAGAAAACAAATAAGAAGCATGATGAAAATTGACATAGATAGAAATGAAGATTTAGAAGAAAGTAAGAAACAAAACTTCGAAAAGAGTTCTAGAAAAATGAACAAAAATATAAATGTGAGAAGTAAAATTTAAAAAAATACTTTTGAAGTCAGAAATAAAAAAAATGCTCCAAAAAAATTAAGAAGAGAAAAGAAAAAAAGAAAGAAAGAAAGAAAGAAAGAAAGAAAGAAAGAAAAAAAGAGAGAAAGAAAGAAAAAAAAGAGAAAGAAACGCAATTTTGAAAAGAGAAGAAAAAAGAAGAAAGAAAGAAAGAGAAAGAAAGAAAAGAATGAGAGAAAGAAAGAAGAAAGAAAAGAAAAGAAAGAAAGAAAGAAGAAAGAAGAGAAGAGAAAGAAAGAAGAGAAAAGAAGAGAAAAGAAAGAAAGAGAAAGAAAGAAGAAAGAAAGAAAGAGAAAAAAAAAGAAGAAAGAAAGAAAGAGAGAAGAAAAAGAAGAAAGAAAAAGAAAAACTTTGAAGACTTTCCTGTAAAAAAAAGAAAGAAAGAAAGAAGAAAGAGAGACTGAAAGAAAGAAAATTGAAGAAAGAAAGACTGAAAGAAAGAAAATAACAAGAGAAGAAAGATCTTGTTAGATGAAAGATAAAATAAGAGAAAATGGAATAAAATCATAAAGAAGGTAACAAGAGAGAAATTCGACGATGAGAAAATCAAAGACGTTGAAAAACGAAAGAAAGAAATCTTTAAGCGTAAAGATGCAATTTTCTTGCATATCGACAGCGGCATTTTCACCCTAAGGACATTTTCAAATCCAGTTTTGCTGGCATGTAGGCTGGAGTTTATTACTTTAAAGATATTCCTTGCGGAAGGGTCACATACGATTAACTGTGGACTAAAGAATTATATGAGACGACTCCCGGGCAGAGTATAGAGGTGATTATCTAATGTTTTAAAAAAAGTCGGAAAAACTTGCCAGTAATCCAATATGGGCTTGAAAATCATGAAAGTCAAAAGGATTTCGATTTTATTGGCTGTTCTTATGTTTTGTCAAATAGGAAATATTGCGACGAAAGAAAAGAAAATGATATTGCGTGTTAGAAATCGTCTAAAACAGTAATATCTTCTGTAAGTGTTTAGAAAATATTGGTAACGTGGATTTTATTAAAAAAATAATAGATCACCCCAACGAAATCAGATAAAAAAATCAGAGAAGGTGATTGTATTTTGCAACATGGTTATCGTTAGACATTTTCTTCGTATGTAGTAAAATGCGTACGAGTTTTATTCATCGAAATGTTTATGTAATTTCTGTAATAACGTTTAGTATTTATCTAGTTAACTATCAAATATATGCATATGTGCAGGTATTTACGTTTTAATGTAATAAAATATCATATCAAATAAGAAAGAATTATGAAACTAAATAAGAATGCAGATAAAAAGATTTGAAACAGAGGAGGGTATATAAAAAAAAAATAGAATAACTTTGAAACTAACTATTTCATCATTTTCCATCGCTTCCGTCTTTCATTGCATTAACTATTTAGATAAATTAGGAAGTAAAAATAAAATTATAGTTATTTTTCTTGTTAATGGGTTTCCTTTAAGATTTATTGAAGAGGTTTTTGCTCATTTTTATTAAGATAAAACCAAACAATGGGCAATCAATAATACGAACCACATATTTGTTCATATCAATTTTTTAAAGATCAATATGCAAATTAGTCTTACGGTTCACACTTGAGTAGTAATATAGTTTCGGTTACAGACAGAAATTAAACACAATCTCCATTATAATAAGATATGTTGAACTATTTGAAATTTTGAGATGAGATTTGGTAATTTGTATCGTTTAGATTTTTCTGTTGTCGAGTTGGACACATCATGGCTCGACAGATAAAAGGGCTGTGATAATATAGTTCTAAGTGACAACCATCTGTATGTTGCAGGTTCAATCCACTACGGGCGAAAATGCCTAAGGATACTTAACATAGCTTCATTCCTCTGCCTGGTCATTGTTAAAGGATTGAGTACAATCTACCACTGAATTGAATAGTGTTCGGTTCGAATTTTTGTGATGGCTCCCGATTACGACATGAAGGCGCCGGAGTTCTACAAGTAGTTTCCTGTGTTCGAAAAGGAATACATAAAGATGTTCGAAGGGCACATCGGACGAAACATTGTGTATATAACTATGAAGATGAGGACAACAGTCCAAAAATCTAAATAATACTAATATGTTGAAGGTTTTTCCTTTTTTATATATATAAGTAGTTGTAAGCTACAGTAGATAACGAAGTCAATGAAAACGTACACTGCATATTGCATGTATTCTTTGAAAGTTAAGGTAGTTAAGTAGGCAGTGCGGTCTATTGTCGGTATCAGCCGGACATTGAGGGAATATATCCCTTTCTAACTGGCGCTAGACCAGGGAGACTTTTTGCGTCTGAGTTGGAGCTTCCCAATTTACCAAACAGATCCAAACTGTGTTACTCATAAGCTGAGTTGGTGAGAGTTAATATCGAACCAGGAACTTGTTGTTTTCTATGCGGATGCTCCATCGACTGAGCTAAATCGAGCTGCAATTACAATACATTAAGAGTCAATGCATTGATAATGTTTACAATCATTTCAAGTCGATAAACCCTTTACATCTATTTAGCAACACGAGTAGAATCTGACACAGGGTCAATTTCTGGGGAGAGTTTAACAATGTTCCTCTTGCAAGACTGTTTAAAGGTCCCAGTCTGTCCTTACTATTTACCTATAGTTGGAAGGGGAATAGTTGAATTCATACCTTTCCAAAGCGTATTAGCGCTATTTGAAATTCAAATATAAATCTTTTGAACTTGAGTGGCCCACGACAAGTCTATCCTATTTCACTAGATCTATCCCATTTTACCGCACAGATCCAAGAGTAGTGGAATCAAAACGGTCTATGGAGAATTTGGATTGAAAAGAAAACGGTAATCGGATTTCTGGGTAAAGAGAAAGAGAGAGAAAAGATATAAGAACAAAAGAAAAAATTTTTTTATGGTTCTAAACATTCAATGTATATCTGCCAGTGTCAGGTCAATGACCCCTGAACTGGATAAAAAAACCGGAAGTCCCAAATTTTCTGCAGAAGAGCAGAAACGAATATGTCCATTCCCCCACCCCTGTACCAAAAACGGAAGTAAAGGGAACTTTGGGTTTTTTTCTCGCCAGGTTCCCATTAGGAGACTGACGTTGGTTTTCGAGTTCCATTGATATGTATTTTGGCTGACCATGAACAATGCGCATAGTGGTAATGAATGTAATTCATGATAGAAATGTTTGACCTTACTTTTCCTCTTTCTGAAAAGAAATCACGAAACGATCGAGAAATAAACAATCCCTTTTTGACTGCGCGACTTTCGTATGTTATTTTTTTGTTGGAACGCACTGACTATGTGAATGTTGTTGTCTGTGTATGACTCACAATTTAACCCTCCTACTCGCCTTGAGCCTTTTATGGCGCTGTGACCACGCCATACAAGACGTGCTATCATGTACTTTGTTAGCAAGGTACGTTTTCGAATCCGGAATCCTTGGTTCCGAGGCGGAGAAAATAATCTTCTTTTTATTTTTAGATGAAATGATCTGAATCCTCGTTTATCAAATTCCCTGTTTAAAAATAATAGAAATAAAAAATAATGAAAATAAAATACAACTAAGATGAAAAATAATTGAAATAAGAATATATTGAAACTAAAAACAATTAAGATAGAAAATAATTAAAATGAAAATGATTAAAATAAAAATAACCTAAATACAAATATCAAAAATTAAGGGCCGGTTTAGCTCAATCGGTAGAGTGTTCGCTAGGAATCACAAGGTTCTTGGTTCGATACCGGTCCTCGCCAACTCAGCGTATAAGTAGCACAGGGATCTGTGTGGTAAAGTAAAGAGCTGATAGTAAGTGTGGCACTCCACCTCAGGTGCTAAAATAATCTAAATGCTCTAGCGCTAGTAAAAAGGGGATAGACTCCTTCGCTATTTGGCTGATACTGACATTAGGCAGCCCCGACGACTTTTAAAAAATTAAATTAACAATTAAGATAGAAAATAATTAAAATATAAAATAATCAAAATTAAAATTATCAAATTAAAATAATAAAAAATTAATTAAAATAAAGGAATCGAGAAAATAATGAATATTTGAAATAAAAGATAATCAAAATTGAAAAAATTTAAATTAAAAAATGAAAATGAAAAATTATTAGAACAAAAATAATTGAAAATAATTAGTTAAAATAAAAATTTTCACAATAGAAATCAATCAAAATAAAGAATATTCGAAAGAAAATAAAAATTAGAAATAATAAAGGTAAAAATAGTTATAATAAAATAAATTATTAAAATAATCAAAATAATTGAAATAATAAATATTAAAATTTTAAAAAAATAAATATTAGAATTAAAGAATAATAGAAATGAAGAATGAGTGAAATAAGAAATTATTAAAATGAAAAATAAAAATATTCAAAATAATCAAAATAAAAATATCTAAAATAATCAGAATAATCAGAATGAAAAGTGGAAAAAATAATTAAAATGAAAAAAAAAAATGAAAAAAAAAAGAAAAATCTTCACAATAGAAATATAAAAAAGATAATTAAGATGAAAATGGTATGTCGTAGCGTGGTGAAATGAACTCGTTGATACGAGTTCAATTCCTCGACAATACAGTTTGCATTTCACATAGCGTTAATATCTCTGGGTAAAGTATGAATCCATATGTAAATAGTACGGCTGAATTTGAAAAGCCCTAGGTCAGTCGTTGATTGTGTTGGGGCCTTCCTTGTACCTATTCTTTCCTATTGACTGTAATAAAATTTGTGGATGATCCCTGACCGTATAAAAAAAACACTGTGTGGGTTGTTCATTGGATCAGCTCATGGTATCTTATGAACCCTCATGTGTCGAAATCAACGAGAGAGTCCATATATATATATATATATATATATATATATATATATATATATATATATATGTGTGGTGTGTGTGTGTGTGTGTGTGTGTGTGTGTAGTATATTAAGAAAGATGAAAAAAAAACAGGTTTAAATGGGTTAAGTGGTGAGTTTATTGGCCGACGCTGCAGTGTTTCGATCTATTAATTAGATCATCTTCAGGGCATTATATATAAGAAGAAATTTTTATAACAGAATAACGAGAAAAGCGAGTGGTAGTCCTTGTTATTCAGTTCTGTTTAATATATATATAATATATATATATATATATATATATATATATATATATATATATATATATATATATATTATATATTTGTGTGTGTGTGAGTGTGAGTGTGTGTGCTTATGCATGTATTTATGTATCTATGTATGTTATGTTTTTTTTCAAAGCATAGGAAAATAGACATGTAAAAATATAAATGAATTAAAATTCAAATAAACTAAGAGCAACGATATCACTTACTTTCCTAATTCTTAATTTGCTTATATATATATATATATATATATATATATATATATATATATATATATATATATATATATATATATATATATATAAGCAAATTAAGAATTATGTGTCCCAGTGGTGGCATTACGATTTAACAGATTCTTAGGTATGCCAGAGAAAAAACAGTATAAACCTCTGCTGTAGATTCAGGTTCCAGAATAGAAAACCAAATAGTACCTCAAAGATGTCGTTCGCACTATTTACAATTGATCTACATCGGTATGAATTAAGTTGACTGAATGAAGATGCCTCTTGTCTGAAGTGTTGAACGTAATGAACAGATCTATAATTGATTTCTCTCACTATGTCGGCTTGCCATTAACAGCGGCCGTTCAAATTCAATTTCACTATTAAACAGTGAAAGTCGTTTTCTATCATTTACCTTTATTTTCTTGGTTGTTTGAGTCTGATGTTTGATTGTGATTGTTCGCTTATTAATCACGTGGCTGAACCAAGTCGTCCACATTTTTTTAAAGTACTGCTTACAACAACACTCCCCGAAAAAACAAATTGAAAAAAAAAAAACCAACACCAAAAACAAGTTAACATCGTTTGTATACCCTTCCAGCGATTGTGTTCTTCAACTTTATCCAATAAAAAATCGTTTCTTTTTTTTTTCTCCACCATTTTTTTCTTTTTAGTTGTAATGGTCAAATCCGACGATCGATATTGATTGGCTACTTGGTAATCACGTGACCACCAGCTTCAATCACAGATTTGTCTAACCCTATCTTGCGCTAATGCCGAATTGAACAATTTAACGTCATTTGTGCAACTAGCGAGTGCTTTTCGATCCTTCAGCCTCGTTCGTCTGATGTCGATGTAATAGTTCACGTTTCGACTTTTATTGTTGATTGGCTTGGAACAAGTCACGTGATTGACTTGAATAGATATTTGATTTGAAGTTACCCGTTCAAGCGATGAGTCAGAGAAGGATTGATCTCGACAAGGAGATGCTGTTTTATTACTGTTTCGGCTGTGATTAAAAAAGGATTTAAACTTCACAGATATTTATTGGTAATCTTTCCTTTAAAACTTAAGTAATATATATATAATATATATATATATATATATTATATATATATAAAACGGGGCAAACTCACAATAGGGAAACCGGGTGTGAGGTGTTAAAAAACAACAACAAAGTCCAGGTTGACAAGACAATACCTCGAAATACATTTATTTTTAAACAAGGCATATATCCATTTATTTATAATACTCCGTGTGTGTAAAATATATATCCGCAAATGTTTATATACACGTTTGAATTCTTAAATTTGGTTGAATCCTATCCAGGAAATACTTGAAACCATCCACACACACACACACACATACATATATATATATATATATATATATATATATATATATATATATATATATATATATGTGTGTGTGTGTGTGTGTGTGTGTGTGTGTGTATATATATATATATATATATATATATATATGTGTGTGTGTGATTTTATGGGCAATGTTCTAATTCGGAACATCGCCCAGTTTTATTGCACACAACACCCATGTGTATCTCAAGAGTTTGAATAATTTTTCGATCCGCACTGATGAGAAGTAAACTTCGAAACAGTTGTCTGTGGATGACTTATATATATATATATATATATATATATATATATATATATATATAAAGTAAAGTCGTCGGGGTGGCCTAAAGTCGGTATCCAATCAGCGAGTGAGCCTATCTCTTTTTCACAAGCGCTAGACCAAGGTAATTGTTTTTTGTGTCTGGTGTGAGTGCCACACCTACCATCATCTCCTTACTTTATCGCACAGATCCCTGTGGTACTCATACGCTTATATCTTGAAAGATAGAGGACAGAAAGAGAGGCCAATATAACATTATTTACGAACGAAATTGTATAAAAAATCTTGTCGGTGGGGCTTAGAATATGAAGCGGAGATTGAACTTGCAACCTCCTGATCGTACGTTGCTCGTAGGCAGACTACTGTTTACCCTGTTGAATATGCAAATTTTGCACGAGTCGAGCAGCGTATGATTAGCCCGGATGTAAGATCGTGCGGAGGGCAGTTACTTATTATCTAAGTCCTACCTTCACACACAACAGGTGGATCGTGTTTTGATCTTCTTAAAGTGATGTCAGTTTGGAGCGAGTGAACTTTTGACGGATTGAGCAAGGACTACTGTGCCGGCAAAATACTGCGAGAGGGGTCTTTTGAGGTTGAAACAATTGATTATAGCGAATGCGTTCGGTCGTCACTTGAAACAAACATTTAGAAATGCACTGACTGTATTTTCTGCAGAGTGATAAGTCCCCCCACCAAAAAAAAAAGAAAAAAAAAAAAAAAAAGAAAGAATGGGGTGTCCTAGGCATGACGCGAAACTGGACCTGATGATGAAACTCCAGTTCGGAAAGGCTGGTGACTATGAATTACCCTTTACTTGCCATTACTGCCAGGTCAACTCTGATCCAAAATGGTAGTACCTGTTAAGGTCTCATCTGTGGATCAATTAAATCCGTTTAAAATATGTGCAATAGAACCGTGTACATAAAAAAGAAACCTCTTAAGAAAAAATTACATAAAAATGTGACATACCTTAAGAACAATAAATGATATAAAATGTTCTGACAAATGCAATGGGTATAGCTGCATCCCCGGCGGAAGCGTCAAAGAATCGCCTGTGCCGTGCATGAAAGCCTCGAACGCAAGAGGTGTAATTTACATAACGGCTAGACGAACTCTAATAAATGCAGATAGTTCTTCACACTGAGGCAGAACCAACAAGACATTGGAGGGAATGATAGTGTCGACGACAGAGAAAATACTGTCCATTGTTCGTTTATCTAAGGATTTGATATAGAGAATTCGAGAAAGAAACGGTGTTTACAGTGAGAAGATTGTCCCGAAGTTTGTGCGTTGCCTTTTCTTCAATTATTAAATATAATCATTAATGTAAGGAAGAATTGAAACCTAAGAACTATTATTACTTACTTGAAACCTTATAATTGCTTGCAAATTATTTGTATCAGATAAGAACGATAGAAACCATATAACTGTCTGTAATCAAGTCATTATTATTAAATAGGAATGGTTACTTTAAGCCATATACCTATATATAACTGTTATATATATATATATATATATATATATATATATATATAAGAAAGATTGTTTTTTTTTTTGGACAATGATCGAAGAAGCGTCGTTTTATGAAGGACATTTTGTAGATACCAGCAAAGACAAAGTTCAATAAAATATGCACCCTATTTTTGAACATTTTGCCCCACATTTTCCATAATAGATATAATATAAGAAGAGCATAAAACATTGACATATTAAAAATGATTCTAAAATTTAAAAAAAATAAAACAAATTGATAAAATATAAATAAAAAGAAAAGAAAAAAATCCAAATAATAATAAAAATGAAAATAAATGGTTTAAACACAAGAATATCTTATTATAATGGAGAGTGTGTGTTTTTCTGTCTGTAACCGAAACTATATTACTACTCAAGTCACAATTCCCTTAGTTATTGACATCACATTCTCCATGATTTTATTTTAACCTTTTTAATAATTAATAAAATTGTTTTACATTATTCATACTGTTAACCATATCTACATACGAATAACATGTAATTATATTTGTATATAAAACAAAATAGCGGTTTACAGTGTAAACAGGAAGGATAATTAAAAAATCGAATTTAATAAATATGTTCTCAGTGTTATTGATCTCTAACTGTTTGGTTTTATTCTAATGAATATAAGCAAACATCTCTTCAATAAATCTTAAATGAAATCCATTAACAAGAAAAAATAACTGTAAGTTTATTCTTACTTCCTCTTTTAACTAAATACTTACATTAGAAAAAATAGCAATGAAAGACGAGAGTGATGGAAGAGTATGTTTCAGTTGTTCCATGTTTCAAATCTTTTATCTGCATTCTTATTTAGTTTCATTAGCCTTTCTAATTTAATATAATATTTTATTACATTTAAACTTAAATACTTGCACCCGGAGGGTGCATATATTTACTAGTATAAAGAATAAAAGGAATTTTATATTTGGTTGCAAGTCTAGTTTTAATGTTCTAGAGTTTGGTAATAAATACCTAAAAATATCCTCAGTGATTATATATATATATATAATATATATATATATATATATATATATATGTGTGTGTGTGTGTGTGTGTGTGTGTGTGTGTGCAAATAAATAAATAAATAAATATATGAGTATAGATAAAAGGATATGAAAACAACACAATATGCTGTTAAAGTGAAAATATTTCATATCATATTTTCACTTTAACAGCATATTGTGTTGTTTTCATATCCTTTTATCAATACTCATACCGTCGGATTCATTTCCTTTCTCTTAACGTATATATATATATATATATATATATATATAGAGAGAGAGAGAGAGAGAGAGAGAGAGAGAGAGGAGAGAGGGGGAGATAGATTGAAAAATATACGTATATACATATACAAACACACACACACATACACACAAATACAAACACATATATATATATATGTATAATATATATACATATATATATATATAATATATATATATATATATATATATATATATATATATATCTTATATAAATGGAGATTGTGTGTTTGTCTGTCTGTAACCGAAACTATATCACTACTCAAGTCACAATTCCCTTCGTTATTGACGTCACATTCACCATGAATTTATTTTCATCTAAACCTCAATTATTGATAAAATTGTTTTACCTTATTAATACTGTTGGATTAATCTACATATGATTGACATTCAAGTATATTTATATCTTCAACAAAATAGCGGTTTACAGTGTGAACGAGAAGGCTAATTTGCATATTGATATTAAGAATTTGATTTTGATAAATATATGCTTAGTATTATTGATTTCTAATTGTTTGGTTTTCTCTTAACGAATCTGAGCAAAAATCTCGGGGATAAATCTTAAAAAGAAATCCATAAACAAGAGGAAAGAACTGTAATTTTATTAAATACTTCATAATCTAACTAAATAGATAAATTAAGAAAAATTAAAGACGGCAGTGATGGAAAATGATGGAAGAGTTAGATTTAAAGCTGTTCTATTTTTCGATTATACCCCCTCAGTTTTATTTGATACAATATTTTATTACATCAAAACCTAAATACTTGCACCCTACGGAGGGTGCATATATTTGCTAGTATATATAATAATTCAATAAGGCAACTAGTCAAACAGAAGAAAAACTGTGAATTCAAACCTGTTAAACTTTGCTTTAGAAATTGACCTTATGTAACATCCTGCTCGTGTGGAGGTTTTGATAAATACGGATACTTCATAATTGAAGCTTCGTGTTATTTCTAATGTTATGACATGCAAACGATTCAATCTTCACGCCTACTTGTGGGATTGCATTTGACATTCTCGTTTGTCTGATAATTCCGGAAATCAATATAAAAAAAACACCCCTTATCCCTCCCACCCAATCATTTATCGAGAGAATTAGAAACACCCTCGGAATAATTAATATTATCTTGATGTAGAGATGAGCAAAGTATTCAATTATTTCCAATGTATCGAAAATGCGTGAATATCTTTGAAATTCATAAAGCAGACTGAACTTTTAATTGAAAATTCTGAAACTGAGGCAACGATGGCAGTTTCGTGGCCCGTGAGGCACAGATGTTCCTCTGAGAATTATGGCTGGAGGATATGACCTGCTGTCTGCGAGAGAGAGAGAGACTAGTCAGACTGCGCCTGAAGAGACTGCTGCAGTGAAGGGTATCAGATGAAGAGCTTGTAAAGAATGGCAACTAAACGTGTTCGTTCTATAGAATTATCTAACCTAACACTTCTGAAACTTCTTTTTATTTACATCATGGATTTATATAGATACGAGCGTCGTTCTCGTAGTTGATAGTGGGCTTATCTGCAGAGTAACGGCCTTTCTGACTGCCTATGGATTTCGAGATGTGGTGTCAGTTTGCGTTTTAGGAATTAAGGACTCAGAAGAAGAAAAAAAACAGATTAAGTCCGTTCAGGTGACTCAATTATGAGAGAAAGGAATTTGGAAAGAAAAAC
>CM042146.1:1544995-1574995 GCA_023376005.1 Doryteuthis pealeii | reverse complement strand
AACTGGCGGATGGAGCAAAATTGCGAAGCCGACCAATTCTGTCATTACTTTTCGCTGATAATTACCGAACGGTTCCAGTCATGTCATGTTGTCAACTTGGAGTGATGGTTGAGATTTCTTTTGGAGACGTGTACACAATCGATTGTGATTAGAAAAAAAAAGCAAGAAATATTCAAGGAGGAAGAAATACAAACAAAAAGAAAAAAATCTCAAGGTAAGGACTTGCGTCAAGTTGCACCAAATAAACAAGGTGGCAACAAAAAAATAAATAAATATTTATTTTTCACGAAGTAAGGTAGCTCAAAAGAGATAAAGTACACATCAGACGACACATTATGTGCCAAATGATGTTAATTAACATTTTTCCATTGGGATCCAATTAATGTTTCGACTAATATGTAAAGTAAAGTCGTCCGGTTGGCCTAATGTCAGTATCAGCCAGACAGCGAGAGAGTATATCCCCGTTTTAATAGGGCTAGACCAAGGAGATTGTTTTGGCGTCTGATGCGGAGCGCTACACCTACCATCAGCTCCTCACTTTACCGCGCAGATCCCCGTACTACTCATACGCTGAGTTGGTGAGGGCCGGTATCGAACCAGGAAACTTGAGGTTCCCAGCCTGACAATACCGACTGAGACTGTTACATAATTAATGGGCTTAGATATTTAAGGGTTGCAAAATAATCAGTTTTAGTAAAAGTAAATTATGCGTGAGAAGGAAAGAAAGAAATATCTTGGAAGATATTTTGAAATGCATTTTCAATTGCTCTTTGAATTCCAACAAGAAAAAAATCCGATGTTAAATGTTTTGTGGGGAATTAAAAATATTTTGAAAGGAAAATTTGGCTAAGAATGTATATTGAATTGTGTGGTTAAAATTCCTATGTACTTATATAATACAATAAACAATATACATTGGAATTCAAATATACTGGAAATAGCGGGTAATGACATAAGAAAAAGAATCAGCTGATTAATGGTAATTATTCGAAGCAGAGTGTAATGGCCAGAAACGGACTGAAGATGCAACACGGTGCCGATCGTAGCTTAGCCGAAAAGCAACCGGCCTTTTTTTCTTTCTTCTTCTAATTTTGACAACTGGCTCACCGACCGAAGTGATAAGCTTACTAGCTCTGGTTATGTCGATTCTGTTATTATAAACATCTTTCTATCTCTCTTTATGTTGACGACTTCTATACAAATCATTACTACGAAATCCAATTGGCGTCAATCAGAGTTTTTCTCTAGTTTAGCTCTTCAGCGCCAAGCAACGATAATTACGTAACGTTACTTGTGAAAATCACTCATTGCCTTCGTTTTGTTCCCCGACTGACTGTGTAGACTTATAGCAGCTATACAAGTCATTACTGCCAAATCTACACTAACCGAGACTGGTGTACCTGTTAAGGTCACATATCTGGGTCAAATAGATATGTTTCAATATTTGTTACACAAGATGGGTAAAAAAGTATAGAGATTTTTTTGTAATTTTTGACACACCTTGTATTCTGAAAAAAATAACGTTACATTTATTCATTAGATTGTTTCAGAATACAAGGTGTGTCAAGAAAGTACCAAGTTTAAAGCTGTATTTACCAAGATAGAAATGAAGAATGAATTGAATTTTTTTTTTTCAGAATACGAGGTGTGTCAAAAAGTATTAAAAAAATCTCAATACTTTTTGACACACCTTGTATAGCTTTTTCTTATTATTATCATGTTGCACTCATCTTATTCTGACTTCTTAGCGAGCTCTTCTACTCTACTATGCAGCCTCTTTTATACTGGTTGGCTCGTCTATTGTTTATATTGGTATATGAGCTGGTTCTTTCTGTTTTTCTGGTCTGATGTCTTGGGACTTATTAAGGTACTAAAAGCGGCTACCCGGCGTCGCCTAGGTAGAGGGGGATTTTTTAAAAGTTAGTCCCGCAGATCCATTATTACTGAATCGTGAGTTGAATCGTCGTGGGATGCCCCATTTAAATCCCTATGTAAAAAAATAAATAAATAACCTGGCATTGATCCAGCTACTCTGAAAAGAAATGTTAATGTCTACTATCTAAAATATTAAATGAAAAAAAACCATGCTGTTATCATTTATATTTCATTTTTTAATTATCTCCCCAAATATAAATCAAATCTCTATTATATTTGCTCAAAAACCAAGCCATAGTGATATTTAATGTGTATATATATTTACTTTGTCGTTAATTGTTTTATTTTCGAGGTTTCCCCAGGACATACAGATTCACACAACTGTTTGTATAGATATGAATACCTGAAACCATACAAGTGTGTGCAAAATATTTGTATTAGATTCTGTGTGCTAATTATTTGCACGATGAAGAATTACTTGAACCTATGAGTGTTTACAATTGTTTATTAATAGTTACTTGAACCCATATACGCGTATACAAATTATTAGTATTAATTTAGAATAACTGAAACTTTATACAAGTGTAGAAATTATTAGAATCTTATTAGAATACATGAAACCATTCACCTGTGTACAAATTATTAGCATGCCTGATCTCATATATTTGTCTGTGGTTTATTTGACCTGTCTACCAAAACATTTCTAGTCCCCAATGATACTTGTATCGGAAAAATAAAAGTGCATCTTTCAGGTTACTCATAACGCGCTTTTAACCTGGACTAGAAAGGTCACTGATTTTAGATGACAAAATATATGGAAGAAAAATTCGATATGTGTACATTATCCCTAAAACGACACACAAAAAGCATCTCCTTCGCCACCAAAAGAAGAAAAAGAAGAAAAAAAAAAAAAATATAATAAAATAACAAATAAAACAAACGCAAAACAATACAAAATACCGCACCCCCCAAAGTAGACACCACATTCCACCCACCCAAAAAAAAAAAAAATTTATGCAAACAAAACTAACCAGACAAACAAACACTTAACTAGAACACCAGCGTCTGGCAAAGTCACGGGACTTAGAGCTGAAGTCTCGTGTTATTATAAATGTGAGAAGTGACATGACTCTAAGAACGCTGTCTGCTGCTCGTACCGAGGAGACTCTTTTGAGTTTGCGATAGCTGCCAACCAGAATAAAATAAAACAAAATTTAGAGCCTTCGATTGTCAGACAGATGTTTTCATATGCCATCTGCTTGACATGCGCGAGAAGTCATCCATGAGACCAGCAAGAAGTTCGTGGGTAGCACAACCATATTGGAGAAATATTGTATGTACTTATCGAAGTATATAATTATCAAAGTCGAGAATCGAGCCACAATCGTAATGGTGTGCGATGGCTTTGTGCCACAATAAGTTCTCCTACCCCGAGGTGCTCATATATTTGAGTGTAATATAAAGATTGGAGAGCATACAAAGAAGAGTGACAAAACGAATAAAAAAAGTAATAGGTCGAAGTTACAGGGAGAAAGTGGAGAAATTGAAATTGAATTCTCTACTACTAAGGAGAATGAGAGGTGATCTAATTGAAACTTGCAAAATATTTAACGGGATTTCTAATTATTGTAGATTTCTTTTAATATTTTTCCTCGAACGAAACTTTGGCAAGTTTGTTAAAAAAAAAGAAAGGTATGTTAACCATTTGGGTTTCTTTCTTTTATGTACTTTTTTTTGCTAGTTGAGAAATATATTTTTGGAACAAATTGTCTAATCAGATCAAAAAACAGAAAACAAAATTAAGAGGGAATTTTTGAGAACTAACGAATGAATTACTTAACAGAAATTGCACTATATATATATATATATATATATATATATATATATATATATATATAGTATATATGTAAGAATATTGTATATGTTCTGTGCTATGATACTAAAGAAAAAAATACGGTTTATTGGGAGAATAAAGTGAAAGTGGATATGACCAAGAAGGCATAACAAAAATAATAATGTATATATGTGTACATGCGTATGTATATGTATAGACGTAGCGTAAATGTATGTAAATCCATATGGGTGAGAGTATATCTATATGCTTGTGTATGTGCATATGTGAAGCGTGTTTATACGTACGTATGTAGATGTGTAAGTATAGTAGAATTAAAAGGATAGCAAAACAAATTATGGCAGTCGGTAGATTTTGATCAATGATTGAATAAAAAGAGAGGATTTCTCGATGAATAAAAAGCTATTTTTAATGTCCTTCATAAACTTAAGTCATCGATGCTTGTGCGGTAAGAGATCTGTAGATAAGGATCTAATTTCTAAGATTCATTTTAGTAACTATGTTGTCACACGGGGAAGTGGTATTCTTTTCCGAAAGTTGAAGTCATTTAAAGGAGATCAGTTGGAGTTCGAGTCTAGGGTTGTAAGCAGAAGTCGAGGGCAGTGTATCGATTGTCTTCCCTTGTGGGATGAAGTTGATATTGGAAAACTGTTACTTTCCCTTGCCGCCAGGGTTTACCACTAGATGGCGTTATTTAAAGACAGCCCGGGAAAATTAATTCTGGCCTCCACAAGGATGCCTTAGACAAGTTATGTCTCTGTCCCTTAAGTCTTGGATGCCTTGCCTCCAAACTATAGGCTTATACCCGTGTATGTACGTAGCTCGTTCTACACCCTATGACTCCACTGAAGCCAGATGCACCAGTTGCGTCATTACTACAGCAATTATATACAGTAAGTTCTACTTTTTCTCCATTTAATTGCCTCAAGATTATCCGCAAAGACTATCTTCCTTAGGACCTTTGTCCTAGCTGTTTTGTATTTGTATTGTTGTTAAATGTGTTCAGACAATAAAGTATGTACCTTATTATGTACCTCCTTATTGGAAGTTATTTATATTCACCTACGTGATTAGAGGTAACGTATTATAAAAAGTTCAAATCCTGGACGTGGTAATTGCATTTCACTTAGCGCTAATACCCTTGGGAAAGGTATGAATCCTACTCTCCCTCCAGCTATGAGTAAATAGCAGGGCAGACTGGGTTCTTTAACCATGGCTAGGTAACCAGTCTAGGAGAAGGAAAACTCTAAATTCAAACCTGTTGAACTCCGCTTAAGAAATTGACCTTGTGTCGTATCCTGCTCGTGCGGAGGAGTTGGTAAATATATATAAAAAGTGGTTCTTTGCAACAGAAGCCCAAATTTAATTCTTAGAGCAGGAACGGTAGCAGTTTGTTTAAGAGTTAAAAGTTGGCAATTGGGCACAGAACGAGGACAAAACTGATCAGCGCCCAACTCCTCGTCCGCCACCCACATCGCTATAATAATGGCCTACTCACTTACGCTGAAAATCCCCAAAGATTTTTAAAAGAATCAATGAAGACTATAATACGTGTGTAAGCTGGATATAGTCTTGTTTCATTTCTTTGTGGAACTGACCAGTGGCTTATATAATTTTGAAGAAAAACCTGCAACCTTTCCTTAAGGAAAACACAACATGGTATTGAGGTCGTTTAGCATGTGGGTAATTCTATGTCAAATCATCCAGACCATGTCACCCACCCCCTTTAATTTTTCTTAGATTTTGACCAAGTGTGGATTATGATAAAGTTAGCCAATTCCCAAAATTTGAGCTTCCAATTAAAAAATGGCAGAGTTATGTCGATTTATAGCTTTACAAATTTGAGGAGCGCCGCCAAAAATGTCGAATTTTTGTAACCTATTTTTATCGGTAAAATGAGTTCTAGAGCTTCCATATTCCTAGAAATTGGTTTATAAAAGCATTTTTGCCCATGGAATCCAAAAATGCTTTCAGAAACCTTTTAAAGTCAAACAATTTTAAGTTATTGATGATTTCTGATTTTTTCCTAGCAAGATCAATATCCCGATGTGGCACTGCATCTATGAAAAATTGTTTTTTCTATTATTATTTCACATATATTCAAAATTATTTGTATCAAAAGGATAGTTTGATATTTATTCAGAATCGAAGTTAAAACATTTTGCAAAAATCTGTTTATCATAATTCACACTTGGAAAAAATTCAGAAAAATTGAAGTTATGGGTGACAATTTTACTTTTTTCTGGGTGATTTGACATAGAATTATTCAGGTGTAAGTGGCCAACGCGTGAATGAAGACATCCAGAGTTTTGTAGCCTACCTTTTTTATATTCTTCCACTCACACAACCAGGCACATATAAACAGTACTCATATACCAGGCCCTCAGCGTGCGCAGGATGTGACACAAGGTGAATTTTCAAGCGGAGTTTAACAGGTAGATATTGATAAATAATAATAGTCGTATTTCTCTTAGACCAGTTGCCACATCATGGTTAAAGAGCTAAGTATGTTCTACAATTTACCCATAGCTGGGGGATGAAAAATTGGATGTAACCTTTCCAAAGTGTATTATCACTATGTGATATGAAAACTCTGGCCGCTGTTTCTATTTCCTACGGTGATAACTATTTGACGCGACCCCATACATACTTACATACATACTACGTGAGAGCATCCCATCGTGGTGTAATGGTTAGCAAGGTAGTCTCGGAGAGCTATTACTACTGAATAGATAGTTCGATCCTCACTAGATACCCCATACTTGCGACCCTGTGTCACATACCATGCGTGGTAAATAGGTTGGATGAATAACTCGTACATGTCCTGCGAAACCCACTGCGATTTGCTCGTCAAAATATTCCATAATGATATTGATTTTTTTCTATTTTAAAGTAGTGTTACATTACGCTTTCCATTTAGGAAGGGAGAGATGACGTGTCAGCGTTTGTTACATTATTGGTCTTATGTCGGAATGCAGTGATGACGTCTTGATAGAAAAAATAATAGTTGTATACTTATCTCTAGACCGGCACTACTTTGGAGAGGATTGAATCTTGGTTGCTGGGTCGATGCTCAGTTGGCTGACAATTTCTGTATGTTTGGAGTATTGAAACCAACTTGGGATGCAGGAGGGACATCTTGTATTGTGACATTTAGAGTTCTTAGTGATAACACAAGGCCACTTCTTTTTCTCATGAGATTTTTATTTTCGCCAAAGTCCCAACTGCCGAGAGCAAAAGTTTATGTCTTACTCTTTCAGTGCATTGTACTAGACTCACTCACATTTTTACCCCTCACTCCTCTTCTTTCCCACTTTGGCACGGCTCACGGCTCTTTCAATAGAAAAAGTGTCATGTCCTTATGATGATTCATTCTTAAACTTTCCATTCTCATCAAATAAATATTTTTGCTAAAAGCTTTTCGTGCTAATTTACACGTCAGTGTTAAACTCATGGCACCGTCCGCCATTATGTTACACTAGTAAATGATAATAAATTGATATTTCATAGTTAACTCTGTTATATACAGAAATCGGACAACGAAACTAATAATCAAGAAAAAAATGTCGGATAGATTTTAATAAATAATAAGACATCATCATCATCATCATCATAAAGTCACCTTAACAGCAGGGATTAGTATGAGTCTCTCTCTCTCTCTCTCTCTCTCTCTCTCTCTCTCTCTCTCTCTCTCTCTCTCTCTCTCTCTCTCACCCGTTTCTATCGATTATCGCTCCTAGCAAGGTTCCATTAACCGCACAGAGCTGATCAGTATAGGTTTTTGCGTGTAGGCTCACGCTGGTGGGTTCACGGGTACGTGTCCACAGGAGAACGTCACTTGGAGTTCGTTCTTACTTCTCCAGCAGGTTTGTTGGTCTTACCAAGATGGTTTCTGTGATAGGAGATAAGTGGCCGTACACTCGCGTTTTTATTCCAGTATGCAGCATCATTGTGTCGTTCCCATCTAATTTTTTATCCAAGCATTTAGCTAAACTCTAATTGGTGCAGCCATACAGTAGCATTGACACGGTTACACATTGGAAAATATCATAATAAATACTTCAATAAGAGGGGGATATGCTGTAAGACTAACGAACCGATTAACCAAGCAAACAAACTGAATAAACAATTGTTACTCAACACATTCGTTGTAAACTACGAGCAGTGATGCTGATAGATTTTTGATTTAGTGCGTCCTCAAACGCACATATTTGCTTTGACCAAGTCCCCAGAAAATCTATGGGTCCCAACTAAAGTGAAATAAAATCGTCGGGGTGGCCTAAAGTCGGTATCAGCTAGACAGCGAAAGTGTCTATCCCCTTTTCACTAGCACTAGACCAAGGAGATTGTTTGGGCGTCTAAGGCGGGGCGCCACTCCTACCATCAGCTCCTCAATTTACCGCACATATCCATGTGCTACTCATACGCTGAGTTGGCGAGGGCTGGAATCGAAACAGGAACCTTGAGGTTCCCAGCCGGACACTCTACCGACTGAGCTAAACCGGGTCTAAGGCCGTCTAACTCCTACCTTGTAACCTATCCTCTGTAATTCGTTTCTAAGAAACTATTGAAATGTATTTACAGTTAGCTTGAAATGGTGAGGGAAGAAAAAAGAGAAACACTGGGACATAGATACGATTTTACTGCGTCCTTTTTTTTTTTTTGTGCATAGGGACGGGGGACGCGTAACTATCAGAATCTGTGAACGTGTATTATTTCGATTAAACTTAACATGTGTAAAGCTATATTAATTACTAGTTTATTTGAAACTCTGTCAATTATCGAGAGAGAATAAAAACGTGACATGTGAATAGTCATTGGCTGATAACTTTATGATGAAGCGGGAAAAAAACAAACATTTAATCTCTTCTTTGAAATGGTACGATGGATTTAAAGTGACAAAAAATAAAGAGCAAAACAAACTTGTCATTCATGGTCAAATCTGAAACTACATTTCAACATTGAGGATTGCGATTGCCACCTCAAATTAATATCAAACATATCAGCACAATGACAGACTTTATCTTAGACATGCAAACAAAAACAAAAACAGAACAACAAAAACAAAGAAAAAAAACAAGTAAATATAAAGCAAAAACAGATTAGTATGACACGTGATTACAAGTATGTGACACTCGGTAAGGTTAAAACTCACTATGAAAAAGTCAAACAAGAAACAAAAACAAAAAAGCAACAAAATTCGCAGGCATTGTAGATATTTTATTAAGATCCAGTTAGTATGACACAAGACACCAGTAAATGTTTTCTTATGTGAAAGTTTTTTGAAAGTAATTATATAATTTTAATAATGATAATCACTCTTAAACTGTAAACAATTATGGCTGCAAGTAACTAGTCTCAAGACATCTAACACTATATAACACAATTTTTTCTTGAATATTATTATTATAATATTATGTATTATTGAATATTTTCATTATTATTATATTGAATATTATTATTATTATTTATTATTATTATTATTATATTATTATTATTATTATTATTATTATTATTATTATTATTATTATTATTATTATTATTATTTTATTATTATTATTATTATTATTATTATTATTATTATTATCCTTTTGAGTTTTCACATCAGTGTTAGCTGATGGTCTTTCACTGGAGTCTGAGTGACAGCAAGTCTCCTCAAGTCTCCAGGACTCTTCTGAGTATTCTGGCAGATTGCAGCAGTGCAGTGTTCTGAATGGTTTCAACCCTTCCTCTGATTTCCAAACTTTCCTGATCCGTTTCCAACCTTTTGGGACTGTTTCCAAGTGCACCAACTACAATTGGTATCACTTTCACTGTGATCTGCTGGAACTGCAAAATCCACCAGTTGACAATATTATTATTATATTATGTATTATTTCTTAATTGCTTATGTTGTAAAAGCATAGATCATTCAAACTTTGCCGTTATACTTTATCCAGGCCAAAAAGAGTAAAATTCGATACCCCCCCCCCCAAGAACGGCATGTGATCCGAAATGGGTCATCAAGCGAATGGATGGAACATTTTTTTTTTTCAGAATTCAATGTGTGTTAAAAAGTACAAAAAATCTCCATACTTTTTGACACACCTTTATCCAACTCCTCTAGACAAGTAGGGTGTGACACTCTAATTTTTTAAGCGTAGAAAAGCTAATTTAAATTTAGAGTGTTCCTTTTTCCATACTTGTTGCCAGAACAAAGTTAAAGAGCCCACCCTACCCTACTATTTACCCATAGCTGGGGGAGAATAGTTTGTTTCATATATTTCCCAAAGGTATTAGCGCTATATAATGCACACACAACATCATTGATGATTTGAACTTAAATTCACGAGTCATTTTCCTATGACTGTAACGTTCACGCGACGAACGACTATGTATCATATCGTGAAAAGGCAATGTTGAATTAAATAATGGACCCATACATGGACAATAATTTTGTAAGGTTGAAATTGTATGATTGATTGACAAATTGTTTTTAAAGGCATGTAAACCCACCTGTGGTTATTTTATGCCTAAATGTTAGGGACTTGCCTACTTTTTACTTTTATATTTACGTTTTCATGTATTGTTTAATAGTTTTTGCAAATAGTTATATGATATCAATTATTCTATTTCAAATACAATTGATTTTCCCACGGTTCTACAGTTTCAGGCGTTTCTATCTAATACAGATAATTATGGTTTCAAGTAATTAGTTCTATTCAATGATGATCATTTATTTGCACACAGTTATATGGTTTCAAGTAACTAATAGTAATACGTAGCAAACAATTATAACTTCAGGTCACTATTCTTAATATAAATAATTTACAATTATATGGTATCAAGTATCTTTATCGAATATGAATAACTTTTACACATATTGATTTTAGCTATAGATGGTACTGCCATTCAGGATCATATAAAAGGTGTGTCAAAAAGTATCGGGACTTTTTGTACTTTTTGGCACACCTTGTATTCTGAAAAAAAGATAACATTCCATTCATTTTTTTTTTCAGAATACACGGTGTGTCAAAAAGTACAAAAAATATCGATACTTTTTTTTACGAACCTAATTGCAACGAAGGGATATTCACACTATCAAGACCTCTAGAACTTGTACCTCACCATCAGATGCAGTTTAGTTTCATACTAAGTACAATTAAATTCGAGTATATTAGAGAGGAATACGTAAGCAAAATATGCAGAGAATGACCTATTGTTGATATCAGCCGGACAGCGAGGGGGTCTATTCCCTTTTCGCTAGAGGTATAAATAGGAAGATTATATTTTGCATCCTGTCATGGAGCGCTATACGTTAAATCAGCTTCCCATTTTACCGCACAGATCCAAGCTGTGCTACTAATACGCTGAGTTGGCGATGGTGGGTTATGAATCCGGAACCTTGTGGCTTCAAGGTGAAGGCTATACCGACTGAGCTAAACAAGCCCTTGAATTCAGAAGGAATGATAGATCCCACTGTTTTCAACAATTAGTCATATATATATATGTTAATTTCGTAAGCTTAGAATAAGGGTTGAGTTAAACATTAGGTCGACTTATACACGGGTATATATGTATTCATCATAGGTGAGTCAGAATAGTTGGTTTATCATTACATAAGGCACCAAAATAAACAGTTATTGTAGATACTAGCAAATATATGCACCCTCCGGGTGCAGGTAATTAAGTCTTTATGCCATAAAATATTATATTGAATTAGAAAGGCTAATGAAACTAAATAAGAATGCAGATAAAAGGATTTGAAACTATAATTAAAAAATAGAACAACTGAAACTTACAATTTCATCACCCCTGTCTTTCATTGCTAAATTTTCCTAATTTAACTATTTAGTTAAAATAGGAGGGAAAGAATATAATTACAGTTATTTATTTTTATTAATGGATGTTTTTAAATATTTATCCCTGAGATTTCTGCTCATATTCATTATGATAAAACTAAACAATCAGAAATCAATAATACTCAGCATATATTTGCTAAAATCAATTTTTTTAATATCAATGTACAAATTAGCCATCCCGTTCACACTGTAAATCGCTATTTTGTGGTATATATGAATACGATCGCCTGTTAATTTCATGTAGACATGCCCCTCGGGTTGGGGGTCCAGTGGCTTTGGCCCTGGATCGCATAAGTTAACATCGTTTATCCCATGGGACCATCCCCCAAGGCAACACCTCCCACCTTGACTTAAAGGGGCATGGTTGGGTTTATTGTTCAGTGCCTGAGGTGCCCCTCTTGAGAAGGAATGCCGACGGGACTAACGCTTTTTTGTACCCGCCACCCATGTCACAGCTTCTGGGTGGCCCCACATTAATAGGGCCTTGTGCCTAACCCGTACACATGGGGTACGTGTTACATATCATGTAGATATGACCAGCAGTATAAATAATAATAAATTTATTGATAATTGAGGTTTAAATAGAAATAAAATCATGGGGAAAGGGATGCAAATAACAGAGGGAATTGTGACTTGAGTAGTGACATAGTTTCGGTTACAGATAAACACAGAATCTCTCTCATTATAATAAGATTTACTAAATTCAACATAGTCTTCCAGTTATTCAAAGTGGTCGACACTCGATGAAGGTAAATATTAAATTCGCAGCTTAAACCATGGAGCTAAACCCGCAAAACCAATGATTTTAAAAACTATAATCAGAAGCGACGCAAAATCCGAGCCTAATTCAGTGATTTGGGAGTGGCTATGCGACACAGAAGAATCAGAGATTCACTTTTGTCTTCAATTGCAAGCGCTTTGTTCCCTGAGCGTCGAGCTGCAATTTCTCCCAGAATGCAATGCAGTCAAGTCTCAGATTTCCCGTTTGCGGTGAAAGCAAATCTTAAACCTGAGTCATTATTTCGTCTTTTCTCAACCCCCCCCCCATCTACCCGGTAAAAATACGATTATATCCGCCTGTAATACAATAGTTTTTCACGGTCATTAGGAACGAAAGAAAAAGCTGGCAAAATCCATTTTCTTTCTAGTGAGGCGAAAAAAATCAAAGAAAACAAACAGAACAATATTACACACCACACACACACACACACACACACACACACGTACACACACACACACACATATATATATATATATATATATATATATATATATATATATATAAAACTTTATTTCCTCTTCTTTTACAAAGAACTCAATAACATAAAACAAACGTTAATTGGTTTCCAGGTTTCTCAAATTGTATAGCTGATCAATAAATAAAATCAGTTTTTAAAAAAAAATCTAGATAGCAACACACATAGAGATTATAAGAGCCGGATAATAAAGATGTTCTTTAGCTCAGTCGATAGAACATCCGCCGAGGTAATTGCAAGGTTCCGTGTTTCGATACCGGTTGTCGCCAACTCAGCGCATGAGTAACACAACTTGGTTCTGTACAATTAATCGTAAAGTCTTGAGCAAATGGAAGGTGTGGAGTTCAATATAGAAAAATTAAATTGAAAAAAAACGGTAATCTCGTTTCTACGTAAAGATAAACAGAAAAAAAAAAATAAAAGATGAAAGAAAGAGAAAAGGGAGAGGGGCACACACACACACACACATACACACACACACACACGCACACACACAGTTATATATATATATATATATATATATATATATATATATATTGGTATTTTTTCTCGTATGGAGGAATTGAAAATAAAGTCCACGATTATGTGTGTAAGAGCTGTATTTGTGTGGGCACATGAGGGGGTGCGCTTGTGTGAGCATATACGCACTACTTTCATCCTTACGGGATAAATACAAAAATTCCTCCCACACAAGTACACACGCATATAAAGGAATTGACATTCACTGCATTTCTTAACGGGTGCGTTGACTTGACGATAAGTATCTAACATGCTGCTTTGAAACCAATGCTAAGAATCGCACCTTAAATGTATTGTACACTATAATATATATATATATATATATATATATATATATATATATATATATATATATATATATATATATGTCCAACACGAAATATTATACCTGTCTACATTGTACAATAATATCATACAAAGATAATGTCCACATTGCATCACTAATACAATACATAACACGGTCATTATTATTAACAGCATAATAAAGATACATTATATTAATCGCACAAAACATACGTAACCAAGAATACCAAACACAAATACGCATATTCATACGCACACATGCGCGTGGATACGATCATAACATTAAAGTCTTCACGCATTTTCATGCGCATGTTCATGACAACATACGCACACGCAAAAACAAAAAGGCGCGTTCGATATCACGTAAACACGTAAACATGCAACACGAGAATACAGTTAAAAAAACGCACACATTTAACCATTTATACCATTTCTGTCATTTAAAAAAACAAACTATTTCGTTTACCTGACGAATACGTTAGCAGGAAACCATTGGTTGTAAATATTGTTCCCATGTAAATAATTTAAAGCTAAACCTTTTATTTGTTCATACATTCATCTATATATATATATATATATATATATGTGTGTGTGTGTATGTGTGTGTGTATGTGTGTGTGTGGGTGGAGAGAGAGAGAGAGAGAGAGAGAGATGAGTAAAAGAAAAAAATGAGGAACGACTTTGTTAAACAACATTACTATACCGTGGTATATTCACAGTCCCGATTATTATATCAAGATTATTATACTTCTTTACATAGTATTTAGCAATATCTCTTAAGTAAACATATCAAATGTTGCAATTGAATTATCATACTGTTGTATATCCACAGGTCATTCTAGTAGTGACATAAATGTTATGGTGAATAAACAAAGTTTAATTGACCCTCTTATAGAACATAAGTATGAATTACTTATACTTATTTTACTTATACAATATTTTTACTTATAAAATATACATTAAGTATATTTTATAAGGAAATGTTCTATATGGCAATGTAATTAGTAATTAGTACTTAATATTAAGTACATTATATTAAGTACATTATCTTATAAATAAAACGTTTTTGATTATTAAATACAATATAAATATGAATTATAATATAAAAATATTCAATTTTAAAGTCTTATTCAGCCAAAAAATTGCTTAATTCCATTTTGAATTTGGTTGGTTTCAAATTGAACTTTTAAAGGTTTATAGCACCAATAAGTTTTTCTTTAATGAATTTCAAAAAGGAATAATTCCTAAGATTTATGACTAAAAGAGGCGCTGTGACACAGTACTTGCGGTTTTGCATGAGGTAAGCGATCGTATTTTGCTGAGAAATGTTGTTCACTATTTGAGAATAAGAATTCTAGACACAAGTACGTACTTTAGTATTTCACAGAGAAACATGCACCGATGCGTATAAGAATGTCTAAACGTCGGCCTCTTCATTTATGCCAAAAAGGATTCAGATAATGTTTTCGCTTTAGATCTTGTATTCTTATTTTTTGAACTGTAAGAGACTGAAATGTAACGTCTGTGGATTGTGTATGAAGTGAAAGAAACAAACCAGACAATGCAAGTCTACAGAAATGTATTTTGTTCGTGTACAAATAAAACAAACTAACAAAAATACAGCAAAAACATATACATAGAAAAGACAAAAGATACAATAGCAAAACGTGTCTTTATTCAATATATATTAACAGTAAACAATGATACACACACACACACACACCCATATATATATATCTTATTATAATGGAGAGTGTGGGTTTGTCTGTCTGTAACCGAAACTATATTACTATACAAGTTACAATTCCCTTTGTTATTTACATCACATACTCCATGATTTTATTTTTATTTAAACCTCAATGATTAATAAAATTGTTTTACATTATTAATACTGTTGAACATATCTACATACTAATAACATGCAATTGTATTTATATATACAACAAAATAGCGGATTACAGTGTGAATGGGAAGGCTAATTTGCATATTGATCTTAAAAAATTGATTTTAATAAATATATGCTTAGTATTATTGATTTCTAATTGTTTGGTTTTATCTTATTGAATATGAGCAAAAATCTCGGGGATAAATCTTAAAAGAAATACATTAACAAGAAGAAATAACTGTAATTTTATTCTTTACTTCCTATTTTAACTGAATAGTTAAATCAGGAAAATTTACCAATGAAAGACGGGAGTAATAGAAAATGATGGAAGAGTTAGTTTCAAAGTTGTTCTATTTTTCGATAATACCCCCTCTGTTCCAAATCTTTTTATCTGCATTCTTATTCAGTTTTATTAGCCTTTCTAATTTAACATAATCTTTTATTATATCAAAGCTTAAAAGCTAGTATATAGATTTGCTAGTATATATATATATATATATATATATATATATATATATATATATATATATATATATATATATATATATATATATATAGAGAGAGAGAGAGAGAGAGAGATAAATGATAAATATATGTTTTTTATATGTTTACTTGTTGGAAACAAAAAAAAATAATACTGTACGTAGCCTTACTACGCCCTCTTCAAGTGTGAAACCAACCATACACATTGATGATAACACACACACACAAACACACACATATATATATATGTATATGTATATGTACATATATACATATATACATATATGTACACATATATATATATACATGCATGCATATATATACATACATATTTATATGTATATACATATATGCATATACATCTATATCAATATATACATACATAAATATATATATACATACATATATATACATATATATGCATATATGTACATACATACATAAATATATACGCATATATGTGAACATACATACATATATGCACACAATTATTTTTTTTCTTTCTTGCAAACTTGGTCGTTTAATTCGAAATTATATATATATATATATATATATATATATATATATATATAATTGGTTGGTACCTTTCTGTCCGGTAGGGACGATGGTCTAGGGTCCAAAATCAATAAATTATCTGCATTTGCACAAGCAACGGTGCAGACTAATTCCTGAGAGACAGTCTATGGAGCACTGACTGCACACAAACTGTGATGCTTTCTGGGGCAGCTGTCTTTTTTCCCTGTTATATTTCGTGGATATTCACAGTCAAAGGGAGGTATAAAATACACTCAATAACCCCGGCCGATGGGAAATACCCCCTCCCCAACTGAAAATGGGTGTCCTCGAAACAGACCATACTGCGGCTTATAGTGAATCTGCAGTAAAAATTAATTGGCGTTACTCATAGTGTAGGAGTGGACGTATTTTTATGGTCTAATAAATTGCTTAAATAGATCCGTTATATAATTTATATCATATGAGCATTTTCAAAACACACCAAAAATACTCATAAGCAACTGCACAGAAATGTAAACATGAACGTACAATGAACACGATTCCCTAACCTATAGACATAAAAATGATCCAAAACATGTTGCCAACATCTCAAAAATGCGCTACATTTGGATGACAAAAGGTATATATAGAGACATGACCAACATATATATGACGCGAATGCCCATATTGATGAATATTGTAACGACTTTCGTTCTTTTTTGCAGTATTAAAGTTTTTTGTTTTGTAAACTGATTTGACATTCCTCTCCGACCCAAACAACTACGGAGTGAATGAGCTCTGATGATGATTTTTGTAAAATCGAAATATTGATCAGTATCAGCTATGATTATATTATAAATTGTTTTCTTCTTTAACAGCATTGTGTGATGTTTTCATTCCACCTTTTCATACTCATATTGTCGTATTCATTTCCTTTCTTTTAACTTATATATATATATATATATATATATAATGTAGATAATGTGGGGGCTATATTTGCAGGTAAATAGTAGACAATATCATTGATATGACATTTTTATTTTATTTAAAATAGCGTGGATTTGGAGTCAACCCCACCTATATATATATGTATATATATATATATATATAATATATATATATATATATATTATATAAAGAGACACAGAGAGAGAGTCAGAAAGAGAAAGTGAGAGAGAGAGAGAGAGATTTATATATCTATATATAAACCAAAGAAAATGAAATAAATCTATGTTGATGTGACACGCAGATTTTTCCAACATACTAAAAGAAAGAATATCAGCTTTCTTTTAATCAAACACCAAAGTTTACAAACTGCAAAACAGAATAAATAAATAAATAAACAAATAAAGAAAGAAAGAAAAAAAAAAGAAAAAAAGAAAGAAAGAAAGAAAGAAAGAAATAGGGATGAGAAATGAAACAAATTCTATGCCATTTGTTTTGGTTTCTTTCCTCAGAGGGAAATATTTCTGCCCGAATCGCTGGACAACAACAAAATTTTCAGAAGAAAGATGGCGCGTTTCTGTATCGTTTCTGCTTCCCGCCATTTTGTGAAGACAAAAACAAATCATCTTTAGAAGTCACAATTCCTTGTCATGAACAACTGCTATTCGCATTACCTCAATGTCTTTCTCTTTCTCCTAAGAAATTTACAATCTTTGCTTGTCTCTCTGTTTTTATTTTTAAGACTTAATTTTCTGGTTTTACAAAATGAAAAAATAAAAATAAAAAGGAATCTCCTAAAGGATCGATACATAATTGCAGTTGTAACGCATGGAGCAGAATTTCTTCTTAATTTACAATTTAGTGACCTATATATTTGCCTACGAACAAATAGCCATCATGTGATAAATGCCAAAAAATTGCATAGTGTCCGTCAAAAATGATGTGGGTTATTTATTTATACGTAGATCGGCGGTTCTGTTTCCTTAGGAGTTCAATAAGTTGTCATAAGTTATGTTAGTAAATTAAGTATGCAGGAACATCAGTCGACTGAAATCCCCTCAGACGCCAAAAAAATAAAAGGAAAGAAAGAAAGAAGTTAAAAGGATTGGCAGAAAGAGAGAGAGAGAGAGAGAGAGAGAGAGAGAGAGAGAGAGAGAGATGGGTAAAGAGTAAGATGGAAAGAAAGAGACATTGGAAAGGAGAGAAAGAATACAAAGTGAAGTATGGGAAGTTTTCAAGGGCGGACTTAAAAGAAGAGGGAGAGCAAGAAAGAGATAGATAGATAGAGAGAGAGAGAGAGAAGAGAGAGAGAGAGAGAGAGAGAGAAAGAAAGAAATAGAGAGACTGAGACAGAGTGGAAGTGAGACTAAGTATAGTTAATCACTATCTACCGAGAAACAAAGATTTGAAAGCATTTGAAAAGGAAGATGAGAGAGAGAGAGAGTAGGAAGTTGTGATAAGAGGAGACAAAAAAAGGAAATACAGAGAGAGAGAGAGAGAGAGAGAGAGAGAGAGAGAGGGGGGGAAGAGAAAGAGAGAGAGAGAGAGAGACAACGTAGATATCACTGTTTACAGAGAAAGAAAAAAGCACTGGAACAAAAAAAAGCGCACGGAGAAAGACAGGACTGAAAAGAAAGAAAGTGAAAAGAGAAGAGAGAGAGAGAGAGAGAGAGAGAGAGAGAGAGAAGGAGGGGATGAAGCGAAATAGGTATATTCTATCACTATCTACCGAGAAATATTTGAAAGCATTCGAACAAGAAAGGTGATAGATAGATAGATAGATAGAGCTAGAGCGAGAGGGAGGGCGAGAGAGAGAAACAGGGAGATAGAGAAAGAGATAGATAGATAGATAGATAGATAGAGAGAGAGAGAGAGAGAGATAAAAGTGTATAGTCCATTATAATAAGAGACGAGAAGACAGTGAAACAATGAGAGAGACAAAGACAGATATACTAATATACGAGTGAATCCTGTTAGTAATAACAGGAGTAGTTTTTCATTGCGTCCGACGTTTTGTTCAACTGTACAGTTAAAGATATCAACCCGTTTTGCCTCCTCACACAGGTGATTTTGTTTATAGTGATGAAGGCTTGTCTACGAATAGCCATTTTTTTTCTTCTTTTTCTTTTTTTATTGTATAAGATGATAACAAGAACGGTAAAGCATTTCGCCAAAGATTTTCCGGACAACAGTCCCCAGATTTTGAATTTAGTATTTTTCTACTAATAATGGTTACCTTACAAAGGATGAAGAGCCCACTTTCCCCTACTATTTATCCATGATTCAGCATTTAAAAATGTAGGACTAGTGGGAACATTTGGGATCCGTTAATTGAAAAAGAAAAATTGCTTTGAAATTGATGCTAACATTTTTGCACAATATCCTAAAAAAAGTTATGATCATGTGGGAGTTCTCTTTCCCCTTTATTATTCTTATTCTGTCTCATTGATAAAAAGCTATTTCATTTCAGGAAATTCTTTTTATTGTAAATACTTTTTTAATGTTTTCTCTCCACCGGCAAAATGATTTTTAATAGAAATCTTTTTATTTCTTATTGTTATGAGCATATTTTCTATTTGCGGTTATTTCACTCTCATTCAGCTGTGTTTAAAAAAAAAAGAATTGATCAACACCCCCACAAAACTCTACAAAATTAAAAACTGATAAAAAGAAATGTTATATGTCCGGCTGTGTTACGTTATTAGGGGCCTTGGATAATTAATGTTAAAAAAAATGATCAGTTTCAGTAAAAAAGCTTATTATTTTGTAATTATAAAATACGGGTTGAATAGTAGAAAGGTGACTAAGAAAATGAAGAGAGAAGAGGATAGTAAGCGAACTCTTGACCGAACGGTCTATAGTAGAGACACGCGACGCGGCTGGATTGGCCTACTGAAAAAAAAATTCCTGTCTTTCTTTTTCTTCTTCTCTGACAGCTGACAGGCGAATAACAAGCTTAGCGTATCTAATTTAAGCGACTCTGTTATAGTAACCTTCTCTCTATCTCTCTATGCGTTGACGACTGTTAGGATTTGTCACAGCCAAAATAAACATTTTTGACAATAAGTTGCGGATTTCTTTTTAATCGACACGGATGCCACGGACTAAATGAAGGGGGGTTTCGAGCAAGAAAAAATGAGCCCACACAAAATAAGACAAAAGATCCATTACGTAACACAACAGTGACATATCCTTGAGAACTAAATATGCAGTATACCGTGTCATAGTTCTTTCAACCCTCCTGTACGGTGCGGAAGCCTGGACTATATACAAAGCGAACACCCACAGACTACACGTCTTCTAAATACGTTATTTGCACAGTATATTAAATGTCAAGTGGTCGCAGTATGTTTAAATAGGGCCATCCTCGAGAGAACTGAACGCCATGACATGCACGACATACTTCTTTAGCGCAACCTGAGATGGGCTAGCATTTTGTACAAAGACAACATCAAGAGGAACCTGGACGAATAAAAAGACTGGAAGATCTGAAAATAAGAGGAAGAATTGAGATCATCCATACTACTGCACTGCTGCAATCGGCTGGAATACTCAGAAGAGTCCTGGCGACCTGAGGAGAATTGTTATTACTCAGCCTCTAGTGAAATACCATCCAATTGCTATCAATTGATAACTTCTGGGACAGACTGAGCTTTTTAACCTTTGTTAGGCAAATATTCTATGGGATGGAAAACTTTCTTAAAATGGCTTTATATATATATATATATATCCAAAAATCTTATTCACTTCACCGAAGGGCAAACGGTCTGTTTGTTGTTATTATTCTCTCAATAGCGCCCCCTTACCTATTATGGTAGAGGCGTGAGTATCACTTGACAAGCTTAATTTCGCTAGGATGGTCAGCTGTGTACTGTGGCCGAGGCGATAAAGTGTTTCACTAGTGTTTCACTAGTGTTTCACTGTGTCTGCTGAAGTCCCGGTTTCGATTTCTGTCGGAGGGAAATCGTTAGTATATACCGCTGATGAGACTTAATAAAGTCGAAACAGTCTGTACGGTATTCTACACATCGAGCCATCCTTTGTTGGGATTACACTTGTCAAGTTTATTTCTATAAAAAAAGTATCGAATTTTATGCGATACATGCGTTGTAAGTGCCTTCAAGTAAAAATTTAATATATACTTTATTCAGCAGCGTTTCTAAAATAAACAAACATCCAAAAACTTTATTCACTTCACCGAAGGGCAAACGGTCTGTTTGTTGTTATTATTCTCTCAATAGCGCCCCCTTACCTATTATGGTAGAGGCGTGAGTATCACTTGACAAGCTTAATTTCGCTAGGATGGTCAGCTGGTGTACTGTGGCCGAGGCGATAAAGTGTTTCACTAGTGTTTCACTAGTGTTTCACTGTGTCTGCTGAAGTCCCGGTTTCGATTTCTGTCGGAGGGAAATCGTTAGTATATACCGCTGATGAGACTTAATAAAGTCGAAACAGTCTGTACGGTATTCTACACATCGAGCCATCCTTTGTTGGGATTACACTTGTCAAGTTTATTTTCTATAAGAAAAGTATCGATTTTATGCGATACATGCGTTGTAAGTGCCTTCAGTAAAAATTTAATAAATATATATTATATATAATATATATATATATATATTAGCAAAGTCAAAACTTCTCCAATTTTTTATCCTTCCCACCTTATGATTAAAATTCAACAAAACTTGGAGAATATTAATGAAACTTCACTTAATTCTTGCTGTATGATGAAGGAATTTTAAATTGACGTGTTAGAATTTACTCTTTAACACTGGAGAATTTTACAAATCAAAATCTGTATCTGTCAAAATGGAGCACTTTTGACACATTTTTCTCTCTTGAATTAGAAATGAAATCAACAGTTAGAAACAGCGATTTAAATGATAGTCTTTAAATTATAAAAGATAACTTCAGGCTAAAAGAATTTCTTCGTCGTCTTTTTGATGATAATAGTAAATTTAAAACAGAAAAGAAAAGTTTCAAAAGTGCATATTTCCAGTTATTTTTTAAGTACGGGAATCAAAGTTTCGTTTGTTTTGTTTTTTGTTGTTGTTTTTTTCTTTGCATGACGGGGAGGCTGTTTGAAATAATCACATGGTCTGTTTCTCTGATTTAGCTATCTATATCCGATTAACCCTTGCACTGCGGGTGGATAAAATCGAGCGGTAATCTGGCCATGAACATTGTTATTTCACTCAGTTACGTTTAATTGTGCGTTGCAGACGCTTGGACGACGATCCTTTCATGTATGTATCCGATATTAGTTTGAATTTCTAAAACCACGAGAAGATAAACGCTTCTCGACAAGACACTCGGTTGTGCTCAATAATATCGTCGTATCTTGACGACATTGATGGAGAAAAACAAATGAGTTTCTGCGAGCAGATCTAACTGTTGTATAAGAATTGAATGGAAAATATTGTGAATGAGGTAGACCAGAATAAGAAAAATCGAAATCAAACACACACACTACACACAAAACAAAACACGACAGAAACACTGCAATATATATATATATATTATAATATAACTATATATATTCGTATATATACACCAATAATATACAAGGTCGTGTCATCAAAAGTGACGGAGGGTTTTGACAAGGTTGTATTTACCAAAATAGAAACGAAAATGAATGATAGAACCGTTAATTTTTTTCAGAATACGGTGTGTCAAAATGTACATAAATTCAATTACTTTGACACTCTCTCCTCCTCTCTCTCTCCCCGTCATCGGATGCTCTCTATCTCAGTCTTATATATATATATATTATAGTAGAGAGAGAGAGAGAGACAGACAGAAAGCGACAGACAGAGGGGGAAGACTAGAGAAAAGCCAAACGGGAGAGAGAAGAGAAGAGGAATGAGTGAGAGAGAGAAGAAGAGTGAGAGAGTGGGATGAGGCGAAACGAGAAAGAGACCGAGGGGAAGTCGAGAGAGGAATAAAAGAGATACGAGAGAAAGAAAGAGAAAAAAGTGAGAAAAAGAGAGGAGGAAGAGCGGGTAAAACAGATGAAAGAAATGGAAGTGTGTTCCAGACAGATGACACCAGACAATTGAAGAGATATACTATATGAATAATATATATATATATATATATATAGTATAATATTATTATATACATAAGAATAGAATTAGAGAAGAGAAGAGAGAAGAAGAGAGAGAGGTAGAGAGAGAGAGAGATTGTTAAAATGGCAGCAAGAAAGTAAAATGGGAAGAGTTGTAATAACTAATCGTAAATTAGACAAAAGAAAAGAAGAAGAAGGAGAGAATAGTGTAAGAAGGGCGAGAAATAATGAGTGATGGATATATATATATATATATATATATATCATATATATATATATATATATATATTCCAGAGAGACGAGAGGGGGCAACCAGTCTAGGTAGAAGAAACTTGAATTTCAAACGAGTTGAACACCCGGGAGAAGGATGGGCAGAGCATGGCTATTCATATGGTAAGGGCATGCGTCCCACTGGTTCATTCTTGAGCGCAGTTTGATAGGTTTCTAATTCAGAATTTTCCTTCTCCTACGTTGATTGTCTTAAACAAGTTTTAAAAATCTCAGTCTATCAGAACTATTTGACAATCTGCTGGAAGAAAAATATTGTTCCGAAATTCTACTTTCTCGAGAGGGAATTAATCCGCTACATGAATGTGCGATTAATTACCCACTGAGAAACTTGCGTACAGGATTTATCCGTAGTCCATGTTACTAAGACGATAACCATTAACCATAGTGCTCCAACTTCATGATTAGTTGTAGCCAGTCGTGCACGCCTCTTAATGGATTGATCTGTGTTGCATCCTGTCCTTGGCTGAGAGTTAGGTATATATATATATAATATATTACATATATATATATAATACCTATATATATATTTAACCCTTATCTCATGTAGGCGCGATCTGAGTTCAAATCTGGTTTACGCGCTGGTTGTATTCAAATAGCCTAGATACCCTTCGGACAGGTAATGAATCCGTATATTCTCCCTCCAGTTTGGGTAATAGTAGGCAGACTGTTCTTAACCATGGCTAGGTACCTGTCTCAGAAAAAGAAATTCTGAACACTCAAACCTTTTTAAACTCCGCTTAAGAAATTGACAGCTTGTGTGATCACATCCTCACAGTGCGATGGGGTTTGAAAATTATATAATATATACTATATTTAAATGCTGGAATGGAATGAAAAACTCTTGGAACCCTCCGTCTCCTCTGGAAAATAGAGAAAACTAGAAGAAGAAGAAGAAGAAGAAGAAAAGAAGAAAAGAAGAAGAGAAAGACGAGAAGAATATAATAAAATTAAAAAGCATTAAGGAAATGTTGATGTGCGAGTCGGCAGCTGTCAGTTATTTATACGTCATCCAGTCACTGCAAATAAAAATGGAAGCCGAGTGTAGATTTACGCCTATAGTTGTTTTGTTTTTTGTTTTGGTCATTTTGTGGCTTTATACAATCTGACAAAGAATAAGAATAGAGGACGAAGAGGGGGAAGGAGGAGTAAGAGGAGGAGGGTGAACTTTATCTATATACATGGCAGTTCGGAGCAGGAAGTGATGTAAAATAGACGAGCTTAGTTAAATCAGCTTAAACCACCAATCTAATACTCGGAGGAAGGGAAGAAAGAGAATCGGTTGGAAAAGTATTTAGAATGATGTCAATAAAGCCGGTGGGTACGGGTTCGGAAGGCTGGGGGTGGGGAAATATAGAAGAGGGTTGAGTGGACGTGAAGAAGAACGTGAAAGTAAACATATGGGGTGCCAAATCTTGATACAGATGCTTAGGTGCTCTGTTAATCAAGGAATACTAGTTACCATAAAACAAGTATGGTAAAACCTTGTGTCTAGAATTCTGGTCAATCACTCAGGAATATGAGACGGTTATAGACCTTTATAATGGGTCGGGATCACTCAGTCAATATAGAGACAATGTGAAATATGAGAGAATTTTTAGAATCGCATTACTGTCATTCTGGAATTCTCGGAAACGGCTGGGAAATTGTTAATCACTTGTACGAAAGTTCTCAGTAACATAGAGCACTATGAGTTTGTAAATTGTACAGAATTCTTAGATAACTCTACTCAGAATTGTACCAGAATTTTAAGATTGGCTAGTCACACAGCAATGCTTAGAGATACTATTCAGATGTAACATTGCACAGAATTCTTGATGAACTTACTTACCAGAATTGTACCAAGAATTCTCAGATGATAGTAACCTTCGACCACCTACCGAAAACAGCAGTAACCCCGTAAACTTGTGTCAGAATTCTTAGATGCTGTGGTCAGTTAGCAAAGACAAGCGACAATGTCAACTTTTGGCTCGGGTGCCAGAATTTTTTAGATATTCAGTCACTCAAAAAATGTAAAGCTTGCAGATGGCAACACTGTGCAGAATTCTTCGTGGATAGCTCACTCAGCAATACTAAGAAACGAACTTTCCACATTGTACATTGTGCCAACACATTTTAGTGGCTAGCCAGTACAAGAATACGAAAATATGGCATGAAACCAGATGACTATACACTAAAATTCTCTCCGATGTTTAGTCACCAATACAAAGATATCTACTACCAGATTACTGTCTTTGACCATAACTCTTAAAGAGATTGGTCATTCTTCTGATAAAATACCCGGAAGTAATATGCAACTTGCCATTCAAGTCAGAATTATTAGATTATCATTGCCATTCTTGAGTATTGCAAAAGGCGTAACCGACTAATAGACCTTGTCGCCGAAAATCTTAGATGGACTAGTCCCTCGACAACAATCTAGAACAATAATGCAAGGTTGAGCACATTGTGAAAGAATTCGTTAGATGGCTTGTCACCTAACAGACCATAGTAGAGTACAATGTGACGCTTAGGTGCATTGCCGTAAGCAATTCTTAGAATGTCTGCTATGATTCGAGATTAAGTGACGGTATGCAGCTGTATGTTTTGTTCTTAAATTCACAGTAGTATGCATATCAGAATATTCCGAGACTAACAGCTGGCTTGGAGAAAGCGAAAATAACACTTAGTCAAACTAATAATATCATCAAGGAGTACCACCCACTCTACTCATTGCTTAGTCAATCCTTTCCCGATCTGGAATCTTGCGTAGAAGTTACCACCTCAGCAGCTAGCATTGACTGGCAAGGAAAACTCACTGAGGGCAGAATAACATCTTATTAACAAGAACCGTTACACCACAACAAACTTGTTCAAAGATAAAAAAATTAGAGGTGTTTGCGATATCACAGTTTCATTACAAAAGAACCTCATATATTCTTCATTCAAAATGCAATTTGAAAGTCACTACATTGACAGAATCAACACAGATGAGTCTCCCTTGACAGTATCCATGTTTTATATCTGAATAATACTAATGTCATTCGCAGGCGCGGTGACAACGGGGACAAAATGCAGTTTTAAATGTTTTGTTTTTTTTAATCAGCACATCACCAGTTCTGAAAATTATTATTTAGAAAATTAATAATTACTCTGCTAATTAACACAATATATACTCTTTAACTAAAGCAAATAAAGAATAGTTAATAATTCTAATAGGCAAACTTCTTTTCCATTAGGTTTTCATTAATAGCAACTTTCTTAGATTAATGGCATAATTTGGATTTCTCAAGTGTATTTTATTTTTTCGAAAGGTTTTTAATTCATACGGGGAAATTGTCTCGTGGCGCAGTCAATTCAGAATATTGCTTCTCTGCATTTCTTCCGAATAAAAGCACCCACCGGGGTCACAATAACAGCCAGAATCCATGCTTTTGAAAGAGAGTCGGACCACATAAAAGCAAAACAAAGAAAACAACCAGCAACTAAAAGAAACTAGTGTCGTTTGAAACCAGCATTGAGTGGCCTCAGACGTCAAAAGAGCCGGGAAAATTCGTATGGTTGGACAGTCCAACGTTAATATACTGCAAATAGTTCAAAGACAATACAGAAGCTCTACGGACGTAAACTTCATAAACGAGAAACTCAGACGAAACAGAGCAGGAGAGCGAGAATCTAGGAAGTAGAACAGAACAAACACTTAGCGGAAGTTAGTATACTAGAACGAATCTTTGAGGGAGCCATACTCATTACCCACATATTCATTATGCAAATGATAGCTACTAATTATATAAATAAGAAACTCAACAGATAGGAGGCATAGCAAATTTAGTCCGGATAACGAAGGAAATAAGATGAAACTCACAAGAACCATAGATGCACTAAACAAAACACAAGTAGTTAATAATTAAAGATATCTTCTGTCAAAGAATAAAAAATGAACAATCACCAAGTCAATAAAATAAACTATTCATTAAGACAAGTACACAAACAAGGATCTAAACCTGAAAAACTAGAAAGGAATTATTTGCAAGAAGATTTATTAAAGGATACTGTTTCAGAATATGTACTGGGCAACACACAATACGATTTGTCGTGCAAATAAACAACAAAAATGGTTTGTGAAAAAATCTTATCATTTATAAACATCCGAAAACATATTTTTTCGATTGAATCGTGCATAAATGACTTTTAACATGCTATTTAAATCAGAAAAACACAACATTTACTTAGTTATTATTGTTGATTTAAGTGAATAAAATTAATAATTAAAACAAAAATCGAACGATTTTGTGGAACTTTTAAATAATCTTTATAACAAGAAACAGAAGATCGCTTGAGTTTAAAACCACAACATAACTCACCCCTACAATCAACGGAACATGTCCAAAGTGAATAATAAAGTTTCGGCCGTAAGCGCTGTCTTACATATTTCAGATTCTTTTGACAAGTAAGCATGTCCAAGGCCTGGGCAAAAATACAATTTAGTGTCTGTCCGGACCAAAAAGCCACAAAAAATTTCGTATGATTCCAGGGTGGCATCTTCCCCCAGCAGACAGACAGCTGTCACCATCGCCTTAAAAGGGCTGGATTGTAACTTATTGTCGACGGTGCCTTAGGGCCGCCGGGAAAGGTAATTGTCCAATCATCACCATATATGGCTGGATAACAAGATAGTCAATACTCAGAGCGAAGAATCATCAAAATTAAAATACAAAGTATGGTACAAATGCTAATACACCACTACTCTAGTAAAAAATAATCTAAAATGTGAGAACAAATTACCGACGTAAATAGCGAACTCTGCTTTCAGTAGCTACTACAGACCAAATATAGGTGCAATTAACCAATAATAATTACAACACCTGCTATAATTTAATAACCAATTCCATGGGTAACATTAAACAGATATAAACATCCATCTTTTTTTAAATTAACCAGAAACAGTTGTTGTACATTGAATAAACAGACATAATAGTAAAAGTAGCATACTTTTTGGAAACCTAAAGCAATATAAGAATAAAGTGGGGAATTAATTAATTCTTAGGAACAAAAATGATTTTTATTTTAGCCATAAGTTGGACACGAAATTACTATACACAAAACCAAACGAACCACAGAATGAGCAATTATTGATAGAGCATCACTTGCTTTACACAAAAGAAACGGATTAGCGTGCTGGCTCCCCAGATTACTAAACAAGCCAGGTTCCCCAGGTCGAAAAGAAAGTTCAAAGTCATCAGAAAAAAAGCGATAGCCACGAAGTGCCGCACAGAAAATAAACTAGTCGAAAGAGACATGGACTGCCACATCAACCGACTCACCGAAAAAACGTTGTAGCAGATACAATAAAGAAAATGAGGACATAGTACCGAAAATAATAAAGGAAACAATTTATAATCACAATTCTCAAATACATCGCATTCATCTACTTATTTAATCGGCTATTTCTTCCAGTAACAAAAACTCAAAACAGAAAACACTTGACCTATAATATAATACTATATTACTAATTATAAATAATAATAATAATTAGATATAATATACTATATAAAGCAATGAAATACAAAATTCGATTACCAGAAGATAAGTTATCTGACATAAGAGCTGTTGGTTGTTCAAAAGAATCTATGCAGTGACTATGTAAAAATAGCCAACTACGTACCTTGCAACGTCATGAATCAGAAACATACTTAAGATTTTAACTGATTAGATCGATTTCGATGTTGCGAAACACGCACAAAAAATTGGACTTTATTAACACACACAACCAACAACCAGAACTATATTATAATTAAATTATTATATAACAAACTATATAACTTAATAATCATATACTTATAATATATAATCCATACCAATGAGTGCATATTGCATATGTATCCGTATATCTACATTCACATTGTGGCATGAGTTAAATCAACAAACTGGCCTGATCGACATAATATGAGCCATGATATATGATATATCGAATCACGCACAATAACAGTATCTTCAAACGCAACCTATACTTAAATAACAATATAATATATATAAATATATATATATATATAATTGTGTGTGTGTGTGTTGTGTGTGTGTGTGTGTGTTGCGTGTAAGTGTGTGTAAGTGTCTGTACAGGTTTGTGACCCATATAGGTATATATCATAAATACAATATTACACATTTAGATAAACTCTGTAACTATACAACACACTATTTTGTTTTCTATATTA
>CM042146.1:1523115-1544895 GCA_023376005.1 Doryteuthis pealeii | reverse complement strand
AAAAAAAAACCTAAACCAAACTGTATAGAGAAGAAGAGAAAACGAATACTCATTCGTGTAATAAGACTAAATAAAATTAAAAAATAAAGAACAACTGAAACTTACAAATTTTTCATTCACCCCTGTCTTTTCATTGCTTAAATTTTCCTAATTTTTAACTATTTAGTTAAATAGGAGGGAAAGAATACTAATTTACAGTTATTTTATTTTTAATGGATTGTATGTTTTCTTTAAATATTTATCCCTTGAGATTTTGCTTCATATTCATTATGATAAAAAACTAAACAATCAGAAAATTCAATAATACTCAGCATATTTTTGCTAAAATCAATTTATTTTAATATCCAATGCTTACAATTAGCCATCCCGTTCACACTGTAAATTCGCATTTTGTGGTATATATGAATACGATTCGCCGTTAATTTCATGTAGGACTGCCCCTCTGGTTGGGGGTCCAGTGGCTTTGGCCCTGGATCGCATAAGTTAAAACATCGTTTATCCCATGGGGACCATTCCCCCAAGGCAACACCTCCCACCTACTTAAAGGGCATTGGTGGGTTTATTGTTCAGTGCCTGAGTTGCCCCTCTTGAGGAAGCGAATGCCGACGGACTAACGCTTTTTGACCCGCCACCCATGTCACGCTTCTTGGGTGGCCCCACATTAATAGGCCTTGTGCCTAACCCTACACATGGGGTACGTGTTACATATCATGTAAGATATGACAGCCATGTATAAATAAATTAATAAATTTATTTGATAATTGAGGTTTAAAATAGAAATAAAATCTATGGGGAAAGGGATGCATAATAACAGAGGGAATTGTGACTTGAGTATGAATTAGTTTCGGTTACAGATAAACACAGAATCTCTTCTCATTTAATAAGATTTACTAAATTTCAACATAGTTCTTCCAGTTATTTCAAGTGGTCGCACTCGATGAAGGTTATAAATATAAATTCGCAGGCTTAAACCATGGAGCTAAAACCCGCAAACCAATGATTTTTAAAAAACTATAATCAAAGAAGCGACGCAAATCGGAGCCTTAATTCAGTGATTTGGGATGGCTATGCGAACACAGAAGAATCAGAGATTCATTTGTCTTTTTCAATTGCAAAGCCGCTTTTGTCCCTGAGCGTTCGAGCTGCAAATTTCTCCAGAATGCAATGCAAGTTTTCAAGGTCTCAGATTTTCCCGTTGCTTGAAAGCAAATCTTAAACCTTGAGTCATTATTTTGTCTTTTCTCAACCCCCCCCCCCATCTACCGGTAAAAATACGATTATATCCGCCTGTAATTACAATAGTTTTTTTCACTGTCATTAGAACGAAAGAAAAAGCTGAAAATCCATTCTTCTAGTTTGAGGCGAAAAAAATCAAAGAAAAACAAACCAGAACAATATTACATAACACACACACACACACCACACACCAAACACACACCACGTACCACAACACACCACACACATATATATATATATATATATATTATTATATATATTAATATTTATAAAACTTTATTTCCTCTTCTTTTACAAAGAACCAATAACATAAACAAACGTTAATTGGGTTCCAGGTTTCTCAAATTGTTTATAGCTGATCAATTAAATAAAATCAGTTTTAAAAAAAAAATCTAGTTAGCAACACACATTAGAGGATATAAGAGCCGGATATAAAGTGTTCTTTAGCTCAGTCGATAGGGAAACATCCGCCGAGGTAATTGCAAGGTTCGTGTTTCGATACCGGTTGTCGCCAACTCAGCGCATGAGAAACCACAACATTGGTTCTGTACAATTAATCGTAAAGTTCTGAGCAACATTGGAAGGTTGTGGGAGTTCAATATAGAAAAATTAATTGAAAAAAAACGGTTCAATCTCGTTTCTACGTAAGATAAAACAAAAAAAAAAATAAAAGATGAACAGAAAGAGGAAAAGGGAGAGGGGCACACACAACACACACATACACACACACAACACACGCACAACACACAGTTATTATATATATATATATATACATATATATATATTATATTTGGTATTTTTCTCGTATGGAGCGAATTGAAAAATAAAGTCCACGATTATGTGTGTAAGAGCCCTGTATTGTGTGGGCACATGAGGGGGTGCGCTTGTGTGAGCATTACTACGCCCTTTACTTTCATCCTTTACGGATAACATACAAAAAATTCTTCCCACACAAGTTACACCACGCATATAAAGGAATTTGACATTCAAACTGCATTTTCTTTAACGGGTGCGTTGACTGACGATAAGTTCTAACATGCTGCTTTTGAAACCAATGCTACAGAATCGCACCTTTAAAGTGTATTGTACCACTATTAATATATATTAATATATATATATATATATATACTATATATATATATATATAATATATATATATATATATTTTGTCCAACACGAATATTATACCTGTCTACATGTACAATAATATCATACAAAGATAATTTCCCACATTTGCATCCACTTAATACAATACATGAACACGGTCATTATTTATTAACAGCATAATTAAAGATACATTATATTTAATCGCACAAAACATACGTAACAAAAGAATACCAAACAAACAAATTACGCATATTTCATTACGCCACACATGCGCGTTGGATTACCGTCATTAACATTTAAAGTCTTCACGCATTTTCATGCGCATGTTCTGAACAACATACGCACACGCAAAAACAAAAAGGGCGCGTTTCGATATCACGTAAAACACGTTAACATGCAACACGGAGAATACAGTTAAAAAAACGCCACACATTTAACCATTTATACCATTTCTGTCATTAAAAAACAAACTATTTTCGTTTACTGACGACATACGTTAGCAGGAACCAATTTGGCTTTTGTAAAATATTGTTCCCATGTAAATAATTTAAAGCTAAACTTTATTTTGTTTCATACATTTCATCTTTATAATATATATAATATTATAATATGTGTGTGTGTGTAGTGTGTGCTTGTATTGTGTCGTGTGGGTGAGAGAGAGAGAGAGAGAGAGAAGAGATGAGTTAAAGAAAAAAAAATGAGGAGTACTGACTTTGTTAAACAACATTACTATACCGTTGGTATATTCACAGTTCCACGATTAATTATATCAAGAATTTATATACTTCTTACATTAGTATTTTAGCAATATCTCTTAAGGTAAACATATTCAATGTTGCAAATTTGAATTATCATACTGTTGTATATTCCACAAGGTCATTCTATAGGTGACAATTAAATGTTATGGTGAATAAACAAAGGTTTAATTTGACCCTTTATAGAACATAAGTATGAATTTACTTATACTTTTATTTTACTTATACATATTTTTACTTATAAAAATATACATTAAGTATATTTTATAAGGAAAATGTTCTTATAGCAATGTAATTTATGTAATTAGTACTTAATATATAAGTACATTATATTAAGTACATTATTCTTATAAATTAAAAACGTTTTGATTATTTAATTACCATATAATATGAATTTAATATAAAAACTATTCAATTTTAAAGTCTTATTCAAGCCAAAAAAATTGGCTTAATTTCCATTTTGGAATTGGTTGGTTTAAATTGAACTTTTAAAGGTTTATAGCACCAATAAGTTTTTCTTAATAGAATTTCAAAAAGGAATAAATTCCTAAGATTATGACTAAAAGAGGCTCTGTGACACATAACTTGCGGTTTTTGCATGAAGGTTAAGCGATCGTATTTTGCTGAAGAAATGTTTTCACTATTTTGAGAATAAGATCTAGACACAAGTACGTACTTTAGTATTTCACAGAGGAAACATTCGACCGATGCGTATAAGAATGTCTATACGTCCGGCCTCTTCATTTTGCCAAAAAGGATTCAGATAATGTTTTCGCTTTAGATCTTGTATTCTTATTTTTTTGAACTTGTTTAAGAGACTGAAATGTAACGTCTGTGGGATTGTTGTATTTGAAGTGAAAGAAACAAACCGACATTGCAAGTCACAGAAATGTATTTTGTTCGTGGTTTACAAATAAAACAAAACTAGACAAAAATACAGCAAAAACCATATACATAAAAAGACAAAAGATACAATAGCAAAACGTGTCTTTATTTAATATATATTAACAGTTAAACAATGATACACTACACACACACACACCATATATATATATCTTATTTATAATGGAGAGTGTGGGTTTGTCTGTCTGTAAACCCGAAAACTATATACTATACAAGTTACAATTCCCTTTTGTTATTTTTACATCACATACTTCATTGATTTTATTTTTTATTTAACCTCAATTGATTATAAATGTTTACATTATTAATACTGTGAACATATCTACATACTAATAAATGGCAATTGTATTTATATATACAACAAAAAGCGGATATACAGTGTGAATGGAAGCTTAAAATTTTGCATATTGCATCTTAACAAATTGATTTTAATAAATATATGCTTAGTATTATTGATTTCTAATCTGTTTGGTTTATCTTAATTTGAATATGAGCAAAAATCTCGGGGATAATCTTAAAAAGGAAAATACATTAACAAGAGAAATAACTGTAATTTTATTCTTTACTTCTTTATTTTACTAATAGGTTAAATCAGGGAAGATTTTGGGAAAACAGAGGGTGGTATGTATCGAAAATAGAACAACTTTGAAACTAACTCCTTCCATCATTTTCTATTACTCCCGTCTTTCATGGTTAAATTTTCTGGATTTAACCTATCAGTTAAAAATAGGAAGTAAAAGGAATAAATTACAGTTTATTCTTCTTGTTAAGTATTTCTTTTAGATTTATCCCCGAGATTTTTGCTCATATTCAATAAAGAATAAAAACCAAACAATTTAGAAACAATAATTACCTTAAGCATAATTATTTAAAATTCAATTTTTAATGAATCAATATGGCCAAATTAGCCTTCCCATTCACACTGTAATCGCTATTTTTGTTGTAAATAAATACAATTGCATGTATTAGTACTGTAGATATGTTCAACAGTATTAATAATGTTAAAAACAATTTTATTAAATCATTGAGGTTTAAATCAAAAATAAATTCATGGAGTATTTGATGTAAATAACCAAAGGAATTGTAACTGTATTAGTAATATAGTTTCGGTTTACAGACAGACAAACCCACACTCTCCATTATAATAAGAACCTACTATTATATGGTGGTGTGTGTGTTGTGTATCATTTGTTTACTGTTAATAATATTGAATTAAAGACACGTTGCTATATCTTTGTTCTTTCTAGTGTAATATGTTTTTGCTTATTTTTAGTTTAGTTTGTATTTGTACACGAACAAAAATACATTTCTGTAGACTTTGCATTGTCTGCGTTTGTTCTTTCACTTCATACACAATCCACAGACGTGTACATTTCAGTCTCTTACAGTTTTCAAAAAATAAAGGAATACAAGATCTTAAAGCGAAAACATTATCTGAATCCTTTTTGTTTGGCATAAATGAAGGAGGCCGACGTTTAGACATTCTTATACGGCAATCGGTGCATGTTTCTCTGTGAAATTACTAAGTACGTACTTTGTTCTAGAATTCTTTATTTCTCAAAATAGTGAACCAACATTTCCTCAGCAAAATACGATCGCTTACCTCATGCAAAAACCGCAAGTTACACTGTGTCCACAGCGCCTTCTTTTTAGTCATAAATCTTAGGAATTATTTTCCTTTTTGAAATTTCATTAAAGAAAAACTTATTGGTGCTATAAACCTTTAAAAGTTCAATTTGAAACCAACCAAATTCAAAATGGAATTAAGCAATTTTTTGGCTGAATAAGACTTTAAAATTGAATATTTTTTATTATAATTCATATTTATATTGTATTTAATAATCAAAACGTTTTATTTATAAGATAATGTACTTAATATAATGTACTTAATATTAAGTACTAATTACTAATTAACATTGCCATATAGAACATTTCCTTATAAAATATACTTAATGTATATTTTATAAGTAAAAATATTGATAAGTAAAATAAGTATAAGTAATTCATACTTATGTTCTATAAGAGGCGTCAATTAAACTTTGTTTATTCACCATAACATTTATTCACTACTAGAATGACCTGTGGATATACAACAGTATGATATTCAATTGCAAATTTGATATGTTTACTTAAGAGATATTGCTATAAAATACTATGTAAGAAGTATAATTATCTGATATAATAATCGGGACTGTGAATATACCACGGTTTATAGTAATGTTGTTTAACAAAGTCGTTCCTCATTTTTTTCTTTTACTCATCTTCTCTCTCTCTCTCTCTCTCTCCACCCAACACACACTACACACACAACACAACACAACATATTTATATATATATATATATATAGATGTAATGTATGAACAAATAAAGTTTAGCTTTAAATTATTTACATGGAACAATATTTACAACCAATGGTTTCCTGCTAACGTATTCGTCAGGTAAAAACGAAATAGTTTGTTTTTTTTTAAATGACAGAAATGGTTATAAATGGTAAATGTGTGCGTTTTTTTTAACTGTATTCTCGTGTTGCATTGTTGACGTGTTTACGTGATATCGAACGCCCCTTTGTTTTTGCGTGTGCGTTATGTTGTCATGACATGCGCATGAAAATGCGTTGAAGACTTTATGTTATGATCGTATCCACGCGCATTGTGTGCGTATGAATATGCGTATTTGTGTTTGGTATTCTGGTTACGTAGTTTTTGTGCGATTAATATAATGTATCTTTATTATGCTGTTAATAATAATGACCGTGTTATGTATTGTATTAGTGATGCAATGTGGACTATTATCTTTGTATGATATTATTGTACAATGTAGACAGGTATAATATTTCGTGTTGGACAATATATATATATATATATATATATATAATATATAATATATATATAAATATATATATATTATATATATTTATAGTGTACAATACATTTAAGGTGCGATTCTTAGCATTGGTTTCAAAGCAGCATGTTATACTTATCGTCAAGTCAACGCACCGTTAAGAAATGCAGTGAATGTTCAATTCCTTTATATGCGTGTGTACTTGTGTGGCGAGGAATTTTGTATTTATCCCGTAAGGATGAAAGTAGTGCGTATAATGTCACAAAAAGCGCACCCCCTCATGTGCCCACACAAATACAGCTCATTACACACATAATCGTGGACTTATTTTCAATTCCTCCATACGAGAAAAAATACCAATATATATATATATATATATATATATATATATATATATAACTGTGTGTTGTGCGTGTTGTGTGTGTGTATGTGTGTGGTGTGTGTGTGCCCCTCTCCCTTTCTCTTTCTTTCATCTTTTATTTTTTTTTCTGTTTATCTTTACGTAGAAACGAGATTACCGTTTTTTTTCAATTTAATTTTTCTATATTGGAACTCCACACCTTCCATTTGCTCAAGACTTTACGATTAATTGTACAGAACCAAGTTGTGTCTACTCATGCGCTGAGTGTGGCGACAACCGGTATCGAAACACGGAACCTTGCAATTACCTCGGCGGATGTTCTATCGACTTGAGCTAAAGACATTATTATCCGGCCCTCTTATAATCTCTATTGTGTGTGCTATCTAGATTTTTTTTTAAAAACTGATTTTATTTATTGATCAGCTATACAATTGAGAAAACCGGGAAACCAATTAACGTTTGTTTTTATTATTGAGTTCTTTGTAAAAAGAAGAGGAAATAAAGTTTTTATATATATATATATATATATTTATATATATATATATATATATGTGTGTGGTGTGTGTACGTGTGTGTGTTAGTGTGTGTGTGTTGGTGGTGTGTGTAATATTGTTCTGTTTGTTTTCTTTGATTTTTTTCGCCTCACTAGAAAGGAAAATGGATTTTGCCAGCTTTTCTTTCGTTTCCTAATGACCGTGAAAAAACTATTGTATTACAGGCGGATATAATCGTATTTTACCGGGTAGCATGGGGGGGGGGGGTTGAGAAAAAGACGAAATAATGACTCAGGTTTAAGATTTGCTTCACGTCAAACGGGAAATCTGAGACTTGACTGCATTGCATTCTGGGAGAAATTGCAGCTCGACGCTCAGGGAACAAAGCGCTTTGCAATTGAAGACAAAAGTGAATCTCTGATTCTTCTGTGTCGCATAGCCACTCCCAAATCACTGAATTAGGCTCGGATTTTGCGTCGCTTCTGATTATGTTTTTAAAATCATTGCTTTTGCGGGTTTAGCTCCATGTTTAGCTGCGAATTTAATATTTTACCTTCATCGAGTGTCGACCACTTTGAATAACTGGAAGAACTATGTTGAATTTAGTAACTTATTATATGAGAGAGATTTCTGTTTTATTCTGTACCGAACTATTCACTACTTTTCAATCACAATTCCCTTCTGTTATTTGCATCCCTTTCCCCATGGATTTTATTTTCTATTTAAACCTCAATTTATCAACTACAATATTTATTATTATTTATACTGCTGTCATATCTACATGATATGTAACACGTTACCCATGTGTACGGGTTAGGCACAAGGCCCTATTAATGTGGGCCACCAGAAGCTGTGACATGTGGGGCGGGTACAAAAAAGCGTTAGTCCCGTCGGATTCCTTCTCAAGAGGGGACCTCAGGCACTGAACAATAAACCCAACCATGCCCTTTAAGTCAAGGGTGGGAGGTGTTGCCTTGGGGATGGTCCCATGGATAAAACGATGTTTTAACTTATGCGATCCAGGGCCAAAGCCACTGGACCCCCAACCCGAGGGGCATTCTACATGAAATTAACAGGCGATCGTATTCATATATACCACAAAATAAGCGATTTACAGTGTGAACGGGTCGTGGCTAATTTGTACATTGATATTAAAAAAATGATTTTAGCAAATATATGCTGAGTTATTATGATTTTCTGATTGTTTAGTTGTTATCATAATGAATATGAGCAGAAATCTCAGGGATAAATATTTTAAAACATCCATAATAAAATAAATAAACTGTAATTATATTCTTTCCCTCCTATTTTAACTAAATAGTTAAATTTAGGAAAATTTAGCAATGAAAGACAGGGGTGATGAAATTGTAAGTTTCAGTTGTTCTATTTTTAATTATAGTTTCAAATCCTTTTATCTGCATTCTTATTAGTTTCATTAGCCTTTCTAATTCAATATAATATTTTATGGCATAAAGACTTAATTACCTGCACCCGGAGGGTGCATATATTTTGCTAGTATCTACAATAACTGTTTATTTTGGTGCCTTATGTAATGATAAACCAACTATTCTGACTCACCTATGATGGAATACATATATCCCGTGTATAAGTCGACCTAATGTTTAACTCAACCCTTATCTAAGCTTACGAAATTAACATATATATATATGACTAATTGTTGAAAACAGTGGGATCTATCATTCCTTCTGAATTCAAGGGCTTGTTTAGCTCAGTCGGTATAGCCTTCACCTTGAAGCCACAAGGTTCCGGATTCATAACCCACCATCGCCAACTCAGCGTATTAGTAGCACAGCTTGGATCTGTGCGGTAAAATGGAAGCTGATTTAACGTATAGCGCTCCATGACAGGATGCAAAATATAATCTTCCTATTATCCTCTAGCGAAAAGGGAATAGACCCCCTCGCTGTCCGGCTGATATCAACAATAGGTCATTCTCTGCATATTTTGCTTACGTATTCCTCTCTAATATACTCGAATTTAATTGTACTTAGTATGAAACTAAACTTGCATCTGATGGTGAGGTACAAGTTCTAGAGGTCTTGATAGTGTGAAATATCCCTTCGTTGCAATTAGGTTCGTAAAAAAAGTATCGATATTTTTGTACTTTTGACACACCGTGTATTCTGAAAAAAAAAATGAATGGAATGTATCTTTTTTTCAGAATACAAGGTGTGCCAAAAAAGTACAAAAAAGTCCGATACTTTTTGACACACCTTTTATATGATCCTGAATGGCAGTACCATCTATAGCTAAAATCAATATGTGTAAAAAAGTTATTCATATTCGATAAAGATACTTGATACCATATAATTGTAAAATTATTTATATTAAAATAGTGACCTGAAGTTATAATTGTTTGCTTACGTATACTATTAGTTACTTGAAACCATATAACTGTGTGCAAAAAAATGATCATCATTGAATAGAACTAATTACTTGAAACCATAATTATCTTTATTTAGATAGAAACGCCTGAAAACTGTAGAACCGTGGGAAAATCAATTGTATTTGAAATAGAATAATTGATATCATAAACTATTTGCAAAAACTATTAAACAATACATGAAAACGTTAAATATAAAAGTAAAAAGTAGGCAAGTCCTAACATTTAGGCATAAAATAACCACAGGTGCGGTTTACATGCCTTAAAAACAATTGTCAATCAATCATACAATTTCAACCTTACAAAATTTTGTCCATGTATGGGTTCCATTATTTAATTCAACATTGCCTTTTCACGATATGATACATAGTCGTTCGTTCGCGTGAACGTTACAGTCATAGGAAAATGACTCGTGAATTTAAGTTTCAAATCATCAATGATGTTGTGTGTGCATTATATAGCGCTAATACCTTTGGGAAATATATGAAACAAAACTATTCTCCCCCAGCTATGGGTAAAATAGTAGGGTAGGGTGGGCTCTTTAACTTTGTTCTGGCAACAAGTATGGAAAAAGGAACACTCTAAATTTAAATTAGCTTTTCTACGCTTAAAAATTAGAGTGTCACACCCTACTTGTCTAGAGGAGTTGGATAAAGGTGTGTCAAAAAGTATGGAGATTTTTTGTACTTTTTAACACACATTGAATTCTGAAAAAAAAAAATGTTCCTTCCATTCGCTTGATGACCCATTTCGGATCACATGCCGTTCTTGGGGGGGGGGGTATCGAATTTTTCTCTTTTTTGGCCTGGATAAAGTATAACGGCAAAGTTTGAATGATCTAGTGCTTTTACAACATAAGCAATTAAGAAATAATACATAATATAATAATAATATTGTCAAACTGGTGGATTTTGCAGTTCCAGCAGATCACAGTGAAAGTGATACCAATTGTAGTTGGTGCACTTGGAACAGTCCCAAAAGGGTTGGAAACGGATCAGGAAAGTTTGGAAATCAGAGGAAGGGTTGAAACCATTCAGAACACTGCACTGCTGCAATCTGCCAGAATACTCAGAAGAGTCCTGGAGACTTGAGGAGACTTGCTGTCACTCAGACTCCAGTGAAAGACCATCGGCTAACACTGATGTGAAAACTCAAAAGGAATAATAATAATAATAATAATAATAATAATAATAATATTCAAATACATAATAATAATAATAATAATAATAATAATAATAATAATAATAATAATAATAATAATAATAATAATAATAATAATAATAATAATAATATGAAATAATATTCAATATAATAATAATGAAAATATTCAATAATACATAATATTATAATAATAATATTCAAGAAAAAAATGTGTGTTATATAGTGTTAGATGCCTTGAGACTAGTTACTTGCAGCCATAATTGTTTACAGTTTAAGAGTGATTATCATTATTAAAATTATATAATTACTTTCAAAAAACTTTCACATAAGAAAACATTTACTGGTGTCTTGTGTCATACTAACTGGATCTTAATAAATATCTACAATGCCTGCGAATTTTGTTGCTTTTTTGTTTTTGTTTCCTTGTTTTTGACTTTTCATAGTGAGTTTTAACCTTACCGAGTGTCACATACTTGTAATCACGTGTCATACTAATCTGTTTTTGCTTTATATTTACTTGTTTTTGTTTTCTTTGTTTTTGTTGTTCTGTTTTTGTTTTTGTTTGCATGTCTAAGATAAAGTCTGTCATTGTGCTGATATGTTTGATATTAATTTGAGGTGGCAATCGCAATCCTCAATGTTGAAATGTAGTTTCAGATTTGACCATGAATGACAAGTTTGTTTGCTCTTTATTTTTTTGTCACTTTAAATCCATCGTACCATTTCAAAGAAGAGATTAAATGTTTGTTTTTCCCGCTTCATCATAAAGTTATCAGCCAATGACTATTCACATGTCACGTTTTTATTCTTCTCGATAATTGACAGAGTTTCAAATAAACCTAGTAATTAATATAGCTTTACACATGTTAAGTTTAATCGAAATAATACACGTTCACAGATTCTGATAGTTACGCGTCCCCGTCCCTGATGCAACAAAAAAAAACGAAAAGGACGCAGTAAAATAGTATCTATGTCCCAGTGTTTCTCTTTTTCTTCCCTCACCATTCAAAGCTAACTGTAAATACTTTTCAATAGTTTCTTAGAAACGAATTACTGAGGATAGGTTACAAGGTAGGAGTTAGACGGCCTTAGACCCGGTTTTAGCTCAGTCGGTAGAGCTGTCCGGCTGGGAACCTCAAGGTTCCTGTTTCGATTCCAGCCCTCGCCAACTCAGCGTATGAGTAGCACATGGATATGTGCGGTAAATTGAGGAGCTGATGGTAGGAGTGGCGCCCCGCATCAGACGCCCAAACAATCTCCTTGGTCTAGTGCTAGTGAAAGGGATAGACACTTCGCTTGTCTAGCTGATACGACTTTAGGCCACCCCGACGATTTTATGTTTCACTTTAGTTGGGGACCCATACATTTTCCTGGGGACTTGGTCAAAGCAAATATGTGCGTTTGAGGACACACTAAATCAAAAAGCTCTCAGCATCACTGCTTCGTAGTTTACAACGAATGTGTGTAGTAACAATTGTTTATCAGTTTTTTGCTTGGTTAATCGGTTCGTTAGTCTTACAGCATATCCCCTTTATTGGAAGTATTTATTATGATATTTTTCCAATTGTAACCGTGTCAATGTACTGTATGGCTGCCACCAATTAGAGTTTAGCTAAATGCTTGGATAAAAAATTAGATTGGGACGACACAAATGATGCTGCATACTGGAATAAAAACGCGAGTGTACGGCCACTTATCTCCTATCACAGAAACCATCTTTTGTAAGACCAACAAACCTGCTGGAGAAGTAAGACGAACTCCAAAGTGACGTTCTCCTGTGGACACGTACCCGTAACCCACCAGCGTGAGGCCTACACGCAAAAACCTATACTGATCAGCTCTGTGCGGTTAATGAGAACTTGTAGGAGCGATAATCGATAGAAACGGGTGAGAGAGAGAAGAGAGAGAGAGAGAGAGAGAGAGAGAGAGAGAGGAGAGAGAGAGAGAGAGTCTACTAATCCCTGCTGTTAAGGTGACTTTATGATGATGATGATGATGATGTCTTATTATTATTTAGAATCTATAAGACATTTTTTCTGATTATTATTTTCGTTGTCCGATTTCTGTATATAACAGAGTTAACTATGAATATCAATTTATTATCATTTACTACTGTAACATAATGCGGACGGTGCCATGAGTTTAACACTGACGTGTAAATTAGCACGAAAAAGCTTTAGCAAAAATATTTATTTGATGAGAATGGAAAGTTTAAGAATGAATCATCATAAGGACATGGCACTTTTTCTATTGAAGAGCCGTGAGCCGTGCAAAGTGGGAAAGAAGAGAGTGAGGGTAAAAATGTGAGTGAGTCTTGGTACAATGCACTGAAAGAGTAAGACATAGACTTTTGCTCTCGGCAGTTGGGACTTTGTGCGGAAAATAAAAATCTCATGAGAAAAAAGAAGTGGCCTTGTGTCATAAACTAAGAACTCTAATGTCACAATACAAGATGTCCCTCCTTCATCCCAAGTTGGTTTCAATACTCCAAACATCCAGAAATTGTCAGCCAACTGAGCATCGACCCAGCACCAAGTTTCAATCCTCTCCAAAGTAGTGCCGTACAGAGATAAGTATACAACTATTATTTTTTCTATCAAGACGTCATCGCTGCATTCGACGTAAGACCAATAATGTAACAAACGCTGACACGTCATCTCTCCCTTCCTAAATGGAAAGTTAATGTAACACTACTTTAATATTGGAAAAAAAATCAATATCATTATTGGACCATTTTGACGAGCAAATCGCAGTGGGTTTCGCAGGACATGTAGGGAGTTATTCATCCAACCTATTTACCACGCATGGGATGTGACACAGGGTCGCAAGTTGGGGTATCTAGTGAGGATCGAACTATCTATTCAGAGTTAATAGCTCTCCGAGACTACCTTGCTAACCATTACACCCACGATGGATCTCTCACGTAGTATGTATGTATGTATGTATGTATGGGTCGCGTCAATAGTTTCACCGTAGGAAAGAGAAAACAGCGCCCAGAGTTTTCATTCACATAGTGATAATACACTTTGGAAAAGTTACATCCAATTTTCATCCCCATTATGGGTAATTGTAGAACATACTGGCTCTTTAACCATGATGTGGCAACTGGTCTAGAAGAAATACGACTATTATTATTTATCAATATCTACCTGTTAAACTCCGCTTGAAAATTCACCTTGTGTCACATCTTGCAGCCACACTGGGGCTTGGTATATGAGTACTGTTTATATGTGCCTGGTTGTGAGAGTGGAAGAATATAAAAAAGGTAGGCTATAAACTCTGAAAGTCTTCATTCACGCGTGGCCACTACACCATTCCATGTCAAAATCACCAGAAAAAAGTAAAATGTCACCATGAACTTCAATTTTTTCTGAATTCATTTTCAAGTGTGAATTATAAGAAACTGATTTTTGCAAAATGTTCGGTTCTGAACAAAATATCAAACTATTTTGATACAATAATTTTGAATATAGTGGAAATAATATAGAAAAAACAATTTTCATAGATGCCAGTGCCAACATCGGGATATTTGACGTCTTGCTTAGGAAAAAATCAGATCATCAATAACTTAAAATTGTTTTGACTTAAAAGGTTTTTGAAAGCTTTTTTTGGATTTCATGGGCAACAATGCTTTTATAAACCAATTTCTAGAATAGGGAGCTCTAGAACTCATTTTTACAGTAAAAATGGTTTACAAAAAGTCGCCATTTTTTGCGATCCTCCTCAAAATTTTGAAAGCTATAAATCGGACATAACTCTGCCATTTTAAAAATTGGAAGCTCAAAATTTTGGGAATTGCCTAACTTTAACATAATCCACAACTTGGTCAAAATCTTAAGAAAAATTAAAGGGGGGGGGTGATATGGTCTGGATGATTTGACATGGAATTACCACATTGCTAAACCGATCTCAATACCATATTGTGTTTTCCTTAAGGAAAGGGTTGCAGGTTTATCTCAAAATTATATAAGCCACTGGTCAGTTCCACAAAGAAATGAAACAAGACTATATCCAGCCTTACAACACGTATTGATAGTCTCATTGATTCTTTTAAAATCTTTGGGGATTTTCAGCGTAAGTGAGTAGGCATTATTATAGCGATGTGGTGGCGGACGAGGAGTTTGGCGTGATCAGTTTTGTCTCGTTCTGTGCCCAATTGCCAACTTTTAACTCTTTCACAAACTGCTTACCGTCCTGCTCTAAGAATTAAATTTTGCTTCTGTTGCAACAGAACCACTTTTTATATATATTTACCAAACTCCTCCGCACGAGCAGGATACGACACAAGGTCAATTCTTAAGCGCAGTTCAAAAGGTTTGAATTCAGAGTTTTCATTCTCCTAGGACTGCGTTACTAGCATGGTTAAAAGAACCCAGTCTGCCCTGCTATTACTCATAGCTGGAGGGAGAGTTAGGATCATACCTTTCCAATGGGTATTAGCGCTAAGTGAATGCAATTACCACGTCAGGATTTGAACTTTTATAATAAAATTCACGTAGGGAATATAAATAACTTTCCAATAAGGAGCGTACAATAAGTAACACTTTATTGTCTGAAAAACATTAACAACATACAAATACAAAACAGCTAGGACAAGGTTCCTAAGCGAAGATAATCTTTGCGGATAATCTTGAGACATTTAAATGGAGAAAAGAAGTAGACACTTACTGTCATATAATAGCTGTAGTAGGGACGCAACTGGCTGCATCATGACTTCAGTGGAGTGCATAGGTGTAGAAATGAGATACGTACATGACACCCTATGACTCCACTGAAGTCAGATGCACCAGTTGCGTCATTACTACAGCTAATTATATACAGTAAGTGTCTACTTCTTCTTTCCATTTATTGTCTCAAGATTATCCGCAAAATTTCTTCCTTAGGACCTTTGTCCTAGCTGTTTTGTATTTGTTATTGTTGTTAAATGTGTTAGACAATAAAGTGTTTGTACCTTATTATGTACCGGCCTTATTGGAAGTTATTTATATTCACCTACGTGGTAACGTATTATAAAAAGTTCAAATCCTGGACGTGGGTAATTGCATTTCACTTGCGCTATACCCTTGGGAAAGGTAATGAATCCTTACTCTCCCTCCAGCTATGAGTAAATAGCAGGCAGACTGGGTTCTTTACCATGGTAGGTAACAGTCTAGGAGAATTGAAAACTCTGAATTCAAACCTGTTGAACTCCGCTTAAGAAATTGACCCTTGTGTCGTTATCTGCTTCGTGCGGAGGAGTTGGTAAATATAAAAAAGTGGTTCTTTGCCAACAGAAGCCCAAATTTAATCTCTTAGAGCTAGAACAGGTTGCAGTTTGTTGAAAGAGTTAAAGTTTGGCAATTGGGCACAGAACGAGGACAAACTTATCAGCTCCCAAAACTCCTCGTCCGCCACCCACATCGCTATAATAATGGCCTACTCACTTACGCTGAAAATCCCCAAAGATTTTAAAAAGAATCAATGAGACTATAATACGTTGTGTAAAGCGGATATAGTCTGTTTCAATTACTTGTGGAACTGACCGTGGCTTATATAATTTTGAAAGAAAAACTGCAACCTTTCTTAAGAAACACAATATGGTTTATTGAGATCGTTTAGCATGTGGGTAATTCCATGTCAATCATCCAGACCATATCATCCCACCCCCTTTTAATTTTTCTTTAGATTTTGACCAGTGTGGATTTATGATAAAAGGTAGCCAATTCCAAAGTTTTGAGCTTCCAATTTTTAAAAAATGGCAGAGTTATGTCGATTTATAGCTTTCCAAATTTGAGGAGGATCGCAAAAAAAATGGCGACTTTTTGTAACCTATTTTTATCTGTAAAATGAGTTCTAGAGCTTCCCTATTCTAGAAATTGGTTTATAAAAGCATTGTTGCCATGAATCCAAAAATGCTTTCAAAAAACTTTTAAAGTCAAAAATTTAAGTTATTGATGATCTGATTTTTTTCCTAGCCAAGATCAATATCCCGATGTGGCACTGCATCTATGAAAAATTGTTTTTTCTATTATTATTTCACATATATTCAAAATTATTTGTATCAAAAGGATAGTTTGATATTTGTTCAGAACCGAAGTTAGAGCATTTTGCAAAAATCAGTTTCTTATAATTCACACTTGGAAAAGAATTCAGAAAAATTGAAGTTGATGGGTGACAATTTTACTTTTTTCTGGGTGATTTGACATGGAATTACTCAGGTGTAAGTGGCCAACGCGTGAATGAAGACTTTCAGAGTTTTATAGCCTACCTTTTTTATATTCTTCCACTCTCACAACCAGGCACATATAAACAGTACTCATATACCAAGCCCTCAGTGTGCGCAAGATGTGACACAAGGTGAATTTTCAAGCGGAGTTTAACAGGTAGATATTGATAAATAATAATAGTCGTATTTCTCTTAGACCAGTTGCCACATCATGGTTAAAGAGCCAAGTATGTTCTACAATTTACCCATAGATGGGGGATGAAAAATTGGATGTAACTTTTCCAAAGTGTATTATCACTATGTGAAATGAAAACTCTGGGCGCTGTTTCTCTTTCCTACGGTGATAACTATTTGACGCGACCCCATACATACATACATACATACATACTACGTGAGAGCATCCCATCGTGGTGTAATGGTTAGCAAGGTAGTCTCGGAGAGCTATTACTACTGAATAGATAGTTCGATCCTCACTAGATACCCCATACTTGCGACCCTGTGTCACATCCCATGCGTGGTAAATAGGTTGGATGAATAACTCCTACATGTCCTGCGGAACCCACTGCGATTTGCTCGTCAAAATGGTCCATAATGATATTGATTTTTTTTCCAATATTAAAGTAGTGTTACATTACACTTTCCATTTAGGAAGGGAGAGATGACGTGTCAGCGTTTGTTACATTATTGGTCTTACGTCGGAATGCAGCGATGACGTCTTGATAGAAAAAATAATAGTTGTATACTTATCTCTGTACCGGCACTACTTTGGAGAGGATTGAAACTTGGTTGCTGGGTCGATGCTCAGTTGGCTGACAATTTCTGGATGTTTGGAGTATTGAAACCAACTTGGGATGAAGGAGGGACATCTTGTATTGTGACATTTAGAGTTCTTAGTTATGACACAAGGCCACTTCTTTTTCTCATGAGATTTTTATTTTCGCCAAAGTCCCAACTGCCGAGAGCAAAAGTCTATGTCTTACTCTTTCAGTGCATTGTACCAGACTCACTCACATTTTTACCCCTCACTCCTCTTCTTTCCCACTTTGGCACGGCTCACGGCTCTTTCAATAGAAAAAGTGCCATGTCCTTATATGATGATTCATTCTTAAACTTTCCATTCTCATCAAATAAATATTTTTGCTAAAGCTTTTTCGTGCTAATTACACGTCAGTGTTAAACTCATGGCACCGTCGCCATTATGTTACACTAGTAAAAATGATAATTAAATTTTGATATTTCATAGTTAACTCTGTTATATACAGAAATCGGACAACGAAAATAATAATCAAGAAAAAAATGTCTTATAGATTCTAATAAATAATAAGACATCATCATCATCATCATCATAAAGTCACCTTAACAGCAGGGATTAGTACGACTCTCTCTCTCTCTCTCTCTCTCTCTCTCTCTCTCTCTCTCTCTCTCTCTCTCTCTCTCTCTTCACCCGTTTCTATCGATTATCGATCCTTAGCAAGGTTCCATTACCGCACAGAGCTATCAGTATAGGTTTTTGCGTGTTGGCTCACGCTGGTGGGTTCACGGGTACGTGTCCACAGGAGAACGTCACTTGGGAGTTCGTTCCTTACTTCTTCCAGCAGGTTTGTTGGTCTTATCAAGATGGTTTGTGTGATAGGAGATAAGTGGCCGTACACTGCGTTTTTATTCCAGCATACAGCATCATTGTGTCGTTCCCATCTAATTCTTTATCCAAGCATTTTGCTAAACTCTAATTGGTGCAGCCATACAGTAGCATTGACACGGTTACACATTGGAAAATATCATAATAAATACTTCAATAAGAGGGGGATATGCTGTAAGACTAACGAACCGATTAACCAAGCAAACAAACTGATAAACAATTGTTACTCAACACATTCGTTGTAAACTACGAGCAAGTGATGCTGATAGATTTTTGATTTAGTGCGTCCTCAAACGCACATATTTGCTTTGACCAAGTCCCCAGAAAAATGTATGGGTCCCAACTAAAGTGAAATAAAATCGTCGGGGTGGCCTAAAGTCGGTATCAGCTAGACAGCGAAAGTGTCTATCCCCTTTTCACTAGCACTAGACCAAGGAGATTGTTTGGGCGTCTTGATGCGGGGCGCCACTCCTACCATCAGCTCCTCAATTTACCGCACATATCCATGTGCTACTCATACGCTGAGTTGGCGAGGGCCGGAATCGAAACAGGAACCTTGAGGTTCCCAGCCGGACACTCTACCGACTGAGCTAAACCGGGTCTAAGGCCGTCTAACTCCTACCTTGTAACCTATCCTGTGTAATTCGTTTCTAAGAAACTATTGAAATGTATTTACAATTAGTTTGAATTGGTGAGGAAAGAAAAAAGAAAAACACTGGGGCATAGATACGATTTTACTGCGTCCTTTTTGATTTTTTGTGCATAAGGAACGGGGGACGCGTAACTATCAGAATCTCTGAACGTGTATAATTTCGATTAAACTTAACATGTGTAAAGCTATATTAATTACTAGTTTTATTTGAAACTCTGTCAATTATCGAGAGAGAATAAAAACGTGACATGTGAATAGTCATTGGCTGATAACTTTATGATGAAGCGGGGAAAAACAAACATTTAATCTCTTCTTTGAAATGGTACGATGGATTTAAACTGACAAAAAATAAAGAGCCGAACAAACTTGTCATTCATGGTCAAATCTGAAACTACATTTCAACATTGAGGATTGCGATTGCCACCTCAAATTAATATCAAACATATCAGCACAATGACAGACTTTATCTTAGACATGCAAACAAAAACAAAAACAGAACAACAAAAACAAAGAAAATAAAAACAAGTAAATATAAAGCAAAAACAGATTAGTATGACACGTGATTACAAGTATGTGACACTCGGTAAGGTTAAAACTCACTATGACAAGACAAAAACAAAGAAACAAAAACAAAAAAGCAACAAAATTCGCAGGCATTGTAGATATTTTATTAAGATCCAGTTAGTATGACACAAGACACCAGTAAATGTTTTCTTATGTGAAAGTTTTTTGAAAGTAATTATATAATTTTAATAATGATAATCACTCTTAAACTGTAAACAATTATGGCTGCAAGTAACTATTCTCAAGACATCTAACACTATATAACACAAATTTTTTTCTTGAATATTATTATTATAATATTAGTATTATTGAATATTTTCATTATTATTATATTGAATATTATTATTATTATTATATTATTTATTATTATTTATATATTATTATTATTATTATTATTATTATTATTATTATTATTATTATTATTATTTATTATTATTATTATTATTATTATTATTATTACTCCTTTTGAGTTTCACATGAGGTTAGCTGATGGTCTTTCACTGGAGTCTGAGTGACAGTAAGTCTCCTCAGGTCTCCAGGACTCTTCTGAGTATTCTGGCAGATTGCAGCAGTGCAGTGTTCTGAATGATTTCAACCCTTCCTATGATTTCCAAACATTCCAGACCCTTTTTCAATCCTTTTGGGACTGTTCCAAGTGCACCAACTACAATTGGTATCACTTTTCACTGTGATCCTTTGCTGGAACTGCAAAATCCACCAGTTGACAAATTATTATTATATTATGTATTATTTCTTAATTGCTTATGTTGTAAAAGCATAGATCATTCAAACTTTACCGTTAAACTTTATCCAGGCCAAAAAGAGTAAAATTCGATACCCCCCCCCCCAAGAACGGCATGTGATCCGAAATGGGTCATCAAGCGATGGATGGAACATTTTTTTTTTTTTCAGAATTCAATGTGTGTCAAAAAGTACAAAAAATCTCCATACTTTTTGACACACCCTTTATCCAACTCCTCTAGACAAGTAGGGTGTGACACTGTAATTTTTTAAGCATGGTAAAGCTAATTTAAATTTAGAGTGTTCCTTTTTCCATACTTGTTGCCAGAACAAAGTTAAAGAGCCTACCCTACCCTACTATTTACCCATAGCTGGGGGAGAATAGTTTGTTTCATATATTTCCCAAAGGTATTAGCGCTATATAATGCACACACAACATCATTGATGATTTGAACTTAAATTCGCGAGTCATTTTCCTATGACTGTAACGTTCACGCGACGAACGACTATGTATCATATCGTGAAGAGGCAATGTTGAATTAAAAAATTGACCCATACATGGACAATAATTTTTGTAAGGTTGAAATTGTATGATCGATTGACAAATTGATTTTAAAGGCATGTAAACCCACCTTTGGTTATTTTATGCCTAAATGTTAGGGACTTGCCTACTTTTTACGTTTATATTTACGTTTTCGTGTATTGTTTAATAGTTTT
>CM042146.1:1505615-1508115 GCA_023376005.1 Doryteuthis pealeii | reverse complement strand
CCTATAATTCATCAGGAGTATCACCCACCTACTTCATTCTTAGTCCATCCCTTTCCCCGATCTGGATTTGCGTAGGTTTACACCCAGCGATAGACAATTGACTGGCAAAGGAAAACATCACCTTAGGCAGAATATCTTTAACAAGAACCGTTACCCTTGTTCAAGATAAATTAGAGGTGTTTGCGTATACATTTTTACAAGATCTTATTCTTCATTCAAAATGCAATTTGAAAGCCCATATGACCAGAATAACCACGATGAGTCTCCCTGAACATCTCCATGTTTATATCTATAATTAATGTCATTGCAGCGGTGATCAAGGGACAAATGCATTTTAAATGTTTTTGTTTTTTTAAATCGAATAAAGTTCTGAAAATTATTATTTGAAAATTATATTACTGCTATTTTTTCTTTACTTATTTAATAAGGCAATTCTTTTCCATTGGTTTTCATTATAAACTTTTTAGATTAATGGCATAATTTTGATTTCAAGTGTATTTTTTTTTCGAAAGGTTTTAATTCATCGGGGAATTGTCTCGTGGCCAGTCAATTCAGAATATTGAATTCTCTGCATTTCTTCAGAATAAAACGCACCACGGGGCACAATGACAGCCGTTGGCTTTTGAAAGAGAGTCGACATAAAGCAACAAAGAACACCAGCACCTAAAAGAAACTGTGTCGTTTGAAACCAGCATTGAGTGCCTCAGACGTCTGAAGAGCCGTGGAATTCGTTGGTTGGTCCACGTTAAATCTGAAGATGTTCAAGACATCAGAGCTAGACGTAAACTTCATAACGAGAACTGCGAAAAGCAGGAGAGGAGAAATAGAAGTAGAAGAACAAACCTTAGCGGAAGTTAGTATATAAAGACGAATCTTTGAGGGAGACTCACTCTTACCACAAATATTCATTATAGCAATGATGCTACTAAATTATATAATAAGAACACACGAAGGAGGCAGCAAATTTAGTACGGTACGGGAAAATGTGAACCACCCCATGTGCATGTGTTATATTAAGATATTTGTCAAGAATAAAAATGATAATCCAGTCATTAATATTTAGAAAGTCAAGGATTAACCTGAAACTAGAAGGATTTTGCGATGCTTATTAAGGATACTGTTTCAGAATATGTACTGGCAACACAATGATTTCGTGCAAATAAAAAGACAACAATGGTTGTGAAAATTCTATCAGTTATAACTCCGAAAACATATTTCTTTCAGATTTGAAATCGTGCATATACTTTAACATGTATTTAAATAAGAAACACAACATTTACTTATTGATTATTGTTGATTAAGTGATAAAATTAATTAATTAAACAAAAATCGAAAGATTTGTGGAACTTTTCATAATCCTTTATAAGCAAGAACAGAAAGACTCGCTTGAGTTTAACCCACTCACCCTATCAAGGAACATGTCCAAGTGAATATAGTTCGCCGTAGGCTGTCTTAATTTTCAGATCTTTTGACAGTAAGTGTCCAGCCTGGGCAAAAATAAAAATTTAGTGTCTGTCCCTGGACCAAAAGCCACAAAATTTTCTCGTTTGATTCCAGTGTGGCATCTTCCCCAGCAGCACCTGTCCCATCGCCTTAAAAGGGCTGGATTGTATTTATTGTCCGGTGCCTTAGGCCGCCGGGAAAGGGTAATGTCAATATCCCATTTGGCTGGATAGATAGTCAAATACTCAGGCGAAGATCCTTTAAAATTAAATACCAAGATTGGTCAATGCTAAATACACCATACTTGTAAAATATCCTAACAATGGTGAACAATTACGGTAAATACCAACTCTGCTTTCAGTAGCTCTAAGCCAATTTGGTCAATTACAATATAATTACACCTGTATATTTAAATACACATTCCATGGGTAAATTACAATATAATCCATTTTTTTAAATTACCGTTTTGTACTTTAATACGAATTGTAAAAGTAGTCTTTTTGGAAAACTAAGAAATATCAAGAATAAATAAGGATTTATTTCTTAGAACAAAATATTTTTATTTTTAGGCATAAGTTGGACACGATTTCTATAAAGATCACGAATGAGAATTTTGTGAGCAATTCACTTGCTACAAGAAAACCGGAATCTAGCGTGATGGCTCCCGATTACTACAAGAAGGTTCCCGGGTTCGAAAAGAAGTTTCAAAGTTCGAAAAGGCTGCCAAGTCCGACAAGAAATAACTGTAGAAGGCTGGACTGCACAACGTCCGAAATGTTGTACAGATAACAATAAAGATGAGGATAATAGTCCGAATAATACAAGGAAAAAATTTGTTCCAATTTCTCACCATTTCTTTATTTAATGGCTTTCTTGTAAAACTCATACAGAAAACAATTGCTTATATATATATATATATATATATATATATATATTATATATATATAAGCAATGAAATTATAAATCGATAACCCAAGATAGTTATTACATTAAGCTGTTGGTTGTTCAAAATCTATAGCACGTGACTATGTAAAATGCAACTACGTACATTGCAAGT